>CAJFCO010017320.1:41253-54719 GCA_904066015.1 Synergus gifuensis | reverse complement strand
TTAAATCTGAAACAGTTTAATATTAAAAAAATAGGTTTATTGTAAGAGAAAATATAAATGACAATTAATAATTACAAATAACAATTATTCTGACATTTATCGATATTTTGTCTTAAAATAAACCTATTTTTTTAATATTAAACTCTTTCAGATTTAAAATCTCCCGCCATTAAAATGATTTTGACAGAAGAAAAATCGAGGTGTGAAAGGCCGCTTGCTTGTGCAAGCAACAAGCAAGCAGCCTGCATGCTTGCAGAAGGTATGAAAGCACCCTAATATATGTAAAAAACCTCAAGTTACGCGTAACTGACCAACCCTGCTCAACCTTGAGTTCCTTGAGTGCATGTGTGTCAATGTGTGTTTCGTGTTGGTGAATTTGCTTCACACGGCAAAAGAGAATCGTACCGATTTCGACACAAAACGAAACACGATTACACGAAGTATATTACATATTACATATATCATATACATATATGTATAGTGACAACTGTTACGGTACATAAGTGTCATAAGTTAACACTTTTATGCTTATGCGTCTATACGTGAACACGAAGAGGTGACTGTGATTAGGCAAGAAAAATATGACAGAAAAATGTTGAAGTGAATGCAATAAACATATTTCTGAAAAGACTCCCCTATGCCAAGATGAATACCCCGTGGGCGATACAATGACAGAAGGATATTTAGACATCACCGACGGGATATTTTTATTAAAACCATCATAATGGGGTCCAGATTGAGGTAAGTGTTTTTTTAACATTACTATAGTATTTTGCGACACTTTTTGCGGTCATAATCTCGAGAGAAATAAAATATCCTTTACTACGCGATGTCTCATCAGTTATCCTTTAGCTTCAACAAACTTTAGCATGACGGTGAATCATACCAATTTTTTTTTTTTTCAGAACACAATATGCACATATGATTTGTGTAGTGATTCCAGTGTTTGTATTTATTAATTAACGACTGAATACGGCCGATGGAAAATTCCTCTGCATTTTCAAGTGTTAATGTATTTCAGTGTTGTCAAAAGCTTGTTTTTTTTGTTTTTCCTCTTTTGTTGTTGAAAGTATTATTGGGCCTTTAAGAAGAGATGGAAAGTCGCTTTTATAATGAGAACTATTGTAAAACAATTAAATTTGTAGACAAGGTTTTGGGTTTCAGTCTAAAGGTTAAGAAGTTCAATACAATTCTTGTGTAACTTCAGAACCACGGTTAAACTTTGATTAAGGGTGTTGGACCCAAATGTTAAGCTCAAAATTCAATTCTCCATTTTACTCAACGAAAATTATAGATAAATATTTTTTCGCTCTGTAGCACTAATATTTTTTCAAATATAAGACTGCGTACAGAGCGAAAAAGTATTTAGTTTCGATACTTTTTGTATAAAACGAAGAATTGAAAATCTGACTTCTAACTTCAATATTTTCATTTTACTTAAATATTTGAATTAGATATTTTTTCGCTCTGTATGCATAATTATAGTTAAAAATTGATTACTTCTACAGAGGGAAAAAATTCCAAATTTAATATTTGTTGAGTAAAATGAAGAAATCGAATTTTTAGATTAGAACTTGTCTCCAACACCCTTAATATCCTTCAAAATTCTTATTAAAATTATTTAATATCCTATATAAAATCTCGTAAGATCCCTTAAAATTATTTAAAACCCCTGAAATTTAATGAAATACATTAAAATTCCTGACGATCCAATGGAATTTCGTAAAACCCCCTGAAAGTCGTTAAAAAATGAATTAATTTCTCATCAAATATCGTGCAATATCTTATAAGTATTTAAAATTCTATGAAATTCCGTAAAATCCCTCGAATCCCTTAAAAGTCTTTTAAATTACTTAATATCCCGTACAATATCTTAAAATCCCTTTAACACCCTTTAAAATGCGGTTAAAGTCCTTTAAATTTCGTAAAATTACTTGATATTCTTTAAAATTCCACAACCTATCATCATATCCCTTAAAATTAATTTAAATTACTAAAAATACTATGAAATTTCATTAAAACTCTTAAAATTCCTGAAAATCAACTGAAAAATATTGTAAAATCCCTTAAAATGATTTAAAATCCCATGAAATCTATTAAAATTCAGAATCTAGTGAGATTCCTTTAAATTTTATAAGTTCACTTTATATTCCTTGATATTCCTTAAAATTCGACAATATTTTGAGTATATCCCTTAAAATTACTTAAAATTCTATAAAATCTTATGAAATTCCTTTAAGTATCGTAAAATCACTTGAGATTACTTAAAATTACTCAACAGCCCATTAAGTCTCAATAAATCTCTTAAAATTATTTAAAATTCCATAAAATCTCAATATTTAAATATACTTGAAAGTTCAACGAATCTCAACAAATCTCTTAAATAAAAATTGATTAATTCTACAGAGGGAAAAAATTCTATATTTAATATTTGTTGAGTAAAATAAAGAAATCGAATTTCTAGATTAGAACTTGGCTCCAACACCCTTAAAATTATTAAAAATCTCATGAAACTCCATGAAACCCTTAAAATTCTCTAAAATCTTCTAAAAATCATAAAATCCCCTTCAATTATTAGAAACTCACAAAATTCTTTAAAATTCCATAAAATATTTTTTTAATTATGAAAATCTCTTGACTTCCTTAAAATTCTCTAAATATACAGTCACATCCCTTAAAATTACTTTATAATCCTATGAAATCTCGTAATTTTGATGGTAACTGATCTTTAAATATGCGCATACATATACATATAATAAATAATATATATATATATATATATATATATATATATATATATATATATATATATATTTCGCTCTGTAGCGCTAATCTTTTTTCAAATATAAGACTGCGTATAGAGCGAAAAAATATTTAGTTTCGATACTTTTTGCATAAAACGAAGAATTAAAAATCTGACTTCAAACTTCAATATTTTCATTTTACTTAAAAAATATTTGAATTAGATATTTTCTCACTCTGTATGCATAATTCTAGTTCAAAATTGATTAATTCTACAGATGGAAAAAATTCCAAATTTAATATTTGTTGAGTAAAATGAAGAAATCGAATTTTTCGATTAAAACTTGGCTCCAACATCCTTAAATGATACATCTTTTTGATATAGGGTTGAAAGAACTTAATATGTACTTATTTCTAATATTAAATTCCTTCATGAAAATGCAATAATTTATTAAAAAATTATAATCCTTTTAGGGAAAATGTGAAGCATATTTTCGAGTGTTTCTGTGAGGTAGCTGCTCCAGTAGGAGAGAAACAAGCCTGGACACTACAAAAATATCCTGAAACTTTTGCTGATCAGGAAATGTTGAAATCGGTTCCTAAGTTTGCTTATCCTTGCGACGTTGAAAAGTAAGTAATTTTTTTTTTCATTAAAAATAATAAATAACATTTTAGAAACAACTATTTATTTCCAATAATAAATTTAATTCTTTTTTATTTAGCCTTCTAGTTCAGCATTTTTCATTTGTACTCACAAGCATTGACTCGAAATGGACATTCGGATTTTGCCGACACGACCCCAAAACAACAACTGCTTTGGTAGTTTTAAGCGCATTACCGTGGCATGAAACATTTTACAAGTTAGTGCATATGAAATTAATGTATAAAATATTTATAGCGACATATTGCGTAATTCCGAAGAGGGTCACTTATTGCGTAGAAATGAAAAAGTAAAATTCATGACTCGTTAAAACTTCAAACTCAACTAATTTGCATGTAGATTTAAATAATGAGCATTAATTTTTAACAGACTCTTAAACCACATCGCAACGCTCACTTCAAGTAAAAATGCTGGTGATTTAGTTAAATTCCTTGAGGATGTACATAATACTGGCGTTCCGGTTTGTGGAACTGCTGCCAGTATTCCACTTCCTGATACAAGTGCTGTAAGTTTAGGAATAGAATTTTCTCTTCGAAATAAATTGAATTGAATTAATTACAAAATTAATATTTTCATTTTTTTTAAGGTCTTCGTTTGCCAAAGTCCGAAACAATTTCAGTTACCGAGTATACCAGAAAATGTAAGTGTGTCTAATAAAAATAGTTTTGTGTACAAAACTATTTTTATATAACTATTTTTATATAACTATATAACTATTTTTATATAACTATTTTTATATATTTTTATAAGCCTTAGTTCGGTATAACGTATTACTACTGATTAATTTAATTAAGTTTATCTTAATTTTGATATATTTTTTTTTTATTTCAGAGAAATTTAACGGAGTATTTTAGCGCAGTGGATACACATAATATGATGATAATATTTGCATCTATGCTGTATGAAAGGCGCATTGTTTTCACTTCCAAGAGACTGTCCAGGCTAAGTGCTTGTGTGCAAGCTTGCAATGCCCTCATTTATCCGATGATCTGGCAACATATTTACATCCCTGTTTTACCACTATCCCTGATGGATTATTTACTCGCACCCATGCCTTTTCTTATAGGAGTTCCATCATCGACTCTTCAGGTTATATCATCATTCATTTAAAAATAATGAATAATTTTATTACTCAAATTTAAAGATAAAAATTTATTATATCAAATTTTTAGACATTATGTTGAGTTTTATTTTTTGCAGAGAGTCAATAAAAATGATATGGGTGAAGTCGTAATTTTGGATGCAGACAGTAACAATGTGGATACACCTTTCCATGATTTGGAGTCCCTACCGCAGGACGTGGTTCGTACTTAATTTTATTATTCACTAGTTAGTTTAGTTTATTATTCACTGGTTAGATTAGTTTCTCGTTTTTGCCCACCTTTTTCTAGTAGACAAAATAATTGACAATTTTTAATTCTTGAAGTATAAAATCTTGTAATTTTTCATCTAATTTCAGAAATCTTCATGAGTTTTATAAAATTCCTTAAAATGTCTTTATTATCCTTCAAAATTTCTGAAAATCCACTGAAATTTTATAAAATCTATTGGATCCATTCAAAGTCTCTAAAATTACTTAATTTCCAATAAAACATCGTAAAATCCCTTAGAATTACTTAAAACTCCATAAAATATGGACAAATCCCTTAAAGTTATTTAAAATCCTATGAAATTTCATGAAATCCCTTAAAATTCCTGATAATCCCATGAAATCTCGTAAAATTCCCATACAATATGTTAAAATCCCTTTGACATCCTTCAAAATCTGGTAAAATTACTTAAAATCTCATTATATCTCTTAAAATTACTCAAAATTCCATGAAATTTCGTTAAATTCTTTAAAATTCTTAAAAATCCAATATAATATCACCAAATCTTTTAAAATTTCTGGAAACAAATGTTCTTCAAATTACTTAATATCTCATAAAATATTTTAAATTTGCTTAAAATTACTTAGAATCTCCCAAAATATAATCAAATCTCATAAATCCCTTGAAATCTCTTAAGTCGTTAAAATAACTTAATATCCTATAAAACATTGTAAAATCTCTGAAAATTACTTAAAATCCCATGCAATTTCGTAAAAACCTTTAAAATTTCATAAACTTCCACGAAATACCGTGAAATCACATTAAATCTCTTAAAATACCTTAAAAATCAATTAAATTTCGTAAAATGTCTAAAAGTTTCTCAAATTACTTAAAATTCCACAAAATATATAGTCAAATTCCTTATAATTACGTTATAATCCTTTAAAATCTCATAATTTTTTCCAAAAACATGTCGGATTGGAAAAATTAAGGGATTTCAAAAGTATGGAAAATATTCAGAGATTTTAATTTTTGAAATATAAAAACTTGTAATTCGTAGTCTAATTTTGTGAATCTCAATAATTTTGTAAAATGAATTTTAAATTCCTTAAAATTATTTAAAGTCCCATTAAATCCCATTAAAACCCTCAAAATATCTAAAAATCCAAAAAAATTTTGTGAAATCCCTTCAAATACCTTAAAAGTTTAAACTTTTTAAAATTTAAACTCATTTAAAATTCCCCAACATAACTGTCGTTAAATCTTTTCTAAATCTTTTTTTAAACAATTAAAATCCATTACAAATATATAATAAAATTCCTTAAATTTACTTTATAATCCTTTAAAATCTCATAATTTTTCCCAAAAAAATGTGAGATTGGAAAAATGAAGGGATTTCAAAAGTATACAAAATAATTCAGAGATTTTTATTTTTGAAATATAAAAATTTGTAATTCCTAATCTAATTTTAGGAATCTCAATAAATTTGTTAAATCCTTTTAAATTCCTTAAAATTATTCAAAGTCCCATTAAAAACCTCAAAATATCTAAAAATACAATAAAATTTTGTGAAATCCCTTCAAGTACCATAACATTTTTTAAAATCTCTTAAAATAGCTAAAAATCCAATGAAATTTCGTAGAATTTCTTGAATCTCTTAAAAGTCCTTAAAACTATTCTTTATCCCTTAAAATATTTGAAAATCCAATAAAATTTCGGGAATATCCTTGAAACAGCTTTAAAGTTTCTAAAATTACTTAAAATTACATAAAATATCGTTAAATCCTTTAAAATTATTTAAAATCCCATGAAATCTTGATAAAGACTTTGAATTACCTGAAAATCCAATGAAAACTCTTTATTAGATTTTTATATTCTTTTAATTTTTTTAAATTCTCTAAAACACCAATAACTGGTAAAATCCCTTAAAATTTCTGAAAATCAGAATAAATTTCATAAAATTCCTTGAAATACCGTGAAATCATTTAATATTTTTAAAATTTCAATAAATTCTATAAAATTCGTATTCTTTGTCTTAATAATCTTTTTAAAAACGAAAATAGTCTGAAGATTGTTTTTAAATTCGATACATTCACACAAATTCACGTAATTTCTAAACCAAATCAGGTTTTCGACAACAATGTGTTCGATATATTGGTAACATCACTTTTTTAAGATAGGAATTTTGATTCTTCATGACTTACAGAAAAAAATTTAAGAACTTAAAACTAATTGATTTATTCCTTAAAGGTGACGATTTTAAGAAAAGCGTTGAGAAACAGACCAGCTCTTCTCGGAGATGGAGTTTCGAGAGCTTTCTTAAGAGCTTTAGTGCAATTAACAGCGGGTTACAGAGAAGCACTGACTTTACAGCAAGGAGAACGCATTACGTTTGATCCAAATAAATTCGTCGAAAGTAGGCCTCTGTCCATGCAACCCTTTCTGAGGAAAATGCTGGAACTCCAGATATTTCAGCAAGTAAGCTTTTTAGCTTCAAAAAAGAAAAACATTATTTTTTTAAATTAAAAATTGTAATCCCTATTTATTGTAATTTATTTAGTGTATTTATTAAAAATTTCCAGTTTATAGAAGAGAGGCTGCATATGCTTAATTCTGGTCTAGGATTTTCTGATGAGTTTGAAATGGAGGCTTGCAATTATTCGGACAAGTCTGGTAGTAAATTTATGCAGCAGTACCGAGAATGGACCTTCGCGATGCGAAAAGAGGGTTCTGCATTTATTAGGAGTGTCAAAGATAAGGTAAAAATCATTGAATGAATTCGAACAGTATTACTATAAGAGTGTTTAATTAATGTGAATAAAAATTAAATTTCTAAATATTTTCAGGCGAACCCGGCTGTCAAGTACGCAGTTAAATCTGTGAGTAAAAATATTTTTGTATTATTTTTTTTTTCCTTAAATTTCGCTTAAGATGTACAATTATAAGAAAACTAATCTAAATTCATTTTTAGGTCAAAGATAAGGGCAAAGATATGAAGACAGCTTATAAGGGTCTTAAGTGGAAAGGTGAAACATCTATTGAATTCTTTATTAGATATCAATAATTAATTTTACACTCTATTTACTTGAACTTAACTGAGGCAATTATTTAAGAAAGAGTAATTTTACTTCTTTTTTTTTTTGTTTTCTTCAGGCCGGTCGAGCAGACATGAAAATAGTATGCGATTTCCTCAACCTAGGTCTGCTCCTAGTTCCCCTACCCTAGAAAGAAGAGCTATTTCATTCAGCTCGCCTTCGAAATCTCCTAGTGGCTTTACAGCAACTACCAGTTACCGCAAGGAACTCAGATTACGTAATAGTAATATCGATGCAAGGTAATTAATTTTTTTTTAGACTTTTTTTAACATACATTTTTTAGACCTTTAAATTTTGAATCTGTCGAATTAAATGGTTTGAAATATAGAATTAAAAGAATTATAGTTTTGATTAATTTTTCTTTTTAGTATTTTCTATTTATTTATTGATATCCCTTTTTATTCAGTAGCAGCTTTGAGATCTGAAATTGTAAGTATGCTAAAGTAGGTTTTGCATTTTACAGTAGAAAACAGTACTCTTCTCTAAGTCCGAGCTCTCCAGAAGACCAAGATTCACCTCCAGAACGACTCAATATAGATCTTATGCACGAACTTCGAGATGTGATATTTCCAAGTACGCCCCCTGTAGACCGAACTGTAAGTACCCTGATAAAATTTATCACTAACTATAGATTAGAGGCATTATATATTTCATACTCATCCATACGTTTCCCTTAATTATCATGGAATTAGAGCGATAGAAGTTTTTTTTTTTTTTCAAAACTCTTCTATGTGAGTGGTGATTGAATAGCAGCTGAAATCAATCATCTTCATCATTATAACTCTTACTTACTTCTGAATTTCAAAATTTTAAGCACCTCTAACGAGGGGTTAATCATTAGCAATTTTGATACTGTTGATCTCTAATAAATTAATTTTGAAATTTTTAATTAAGAGTTAGTTATTATTAGTGTGTTTTTACTGCTTTTCTTGTGTCATTTAAAAGCTTTCGCGAAATGAAAAAATCACTTAAAAACGTGCTTCAGATATTTATAACGTTTTTAATGACTAAGCAATTCAACACTTGCTCGTATTTTATGTGTCCCTCCGATTTCGCACTTTCTTCCTTCTTAATCACTGTAAAAATTATTTTCCACCCGTTTAGTAAAATTAAAAAAAAATTTTTGTGTTTTTTTTATTATTATGTTATTTTTTTATTTGACTTTTATGACTTGCTTGAATTGTGCATCTTATGGACAACTAGTTTTACCAATTTAAAAAAATAAAAAATTATTTTGACTAGGAAAACCTTTCTATTTTTACTATTTTCATTCCTGAGATCTAATTTCCGAGATTTTTAATTCTAGCCTTAAATCCTTCATCACTTAAATTAATTATATTAACTATAAAGTTTAATGTATGCTTCTTAAAAAACTTTCGTTAGCAATTTAAGGCAATTATTTTCAGGACTCGTGTTTCCCAACAAGCTGAGTTTGTTTGGAAAATAGGATCAAGTGGCTAACAAATTTACGGTGGCGACTTGACCGGGAAACTGGGAAAGATCTGGAAAAAACCGGGAATTTAATTAAAAGACCGAAAATTTACTTCTGACTGTAGTAAAATTAAAGTTTTTATTCTTTTAATAATTATCTGTACTATATTAATTGGGTTGAAGTTTATTTATTTGCAGAAAATTACCCGGAAAATGTCCCAGAATTTGAAATTATCCGCCGAATCGCCACCGTGAAATTAGAAATTAAAATATTTAATTTGACTACTGACTACTAACTACACATTTGCTCTAATTCTTTCTGTTTTTGCTCTAGTGGCTAAATTTTGTTTTCCTTTTGGTATCCCAGCCGTGCAATGTATTATATATGTATACTAGCAATAATTATGATCCGCGCGCTCTGCGCGCCATTAATTTCTCGTTTTTGCACACCTTTTGCTGATAGAAAAAATAATTGAGAACTTTTAATTCTTGAAATATAAAAACTTGTAATTCTTTATCTAATTTCAGGAATTTTCATGAGTTTTATAAAATTCCTTAAAATGCCTTTATTTCCCTTCAAAATTTGGTGAAATTTCTTTAAATTTCGTAAATTTACTTGATATTTCTTAAAATTACTTAAAATTACTCAAAGTCCCATAGAGTCTCATTAAATCTAAAAATCCACTGAAATTTTCTAAAATTTATTGGATCCATTCAAAGTCTTTAAAATTACTTAATATCCCATAAGACATCGTAAAATCCCTTAGAATTACTTAAAATTCCATAAAATATGGACAAATCCCTTAAAGTTATTTAAAATCCTATGAAATTTCATGAAATCCCTTAAAATTCCTGACAATCCCATGAAATCTCGTAAAATCGCCATACAATATCTTAAAATGCCTTTATTATCCTTCAAAATCTGGTGAAATTCCTTAAAATTCCTTAAAATTACTCAAAATTCCATGAACAGGGTGGCCACATGTCAGGAAAGTCAGGGAAATGTCAGGGAAATGTGAGTAGTTGTCAGGGACAATAGAAATTTACATTTATGTTAAATATATTATTTTTGTTGTATTACATTTTCAATAATTTTAAAGGATTTTAAGAGGTTTTTAGGAATTTTAAGTGATTACAAGAGATTTGTATAATATATAAAAGATTTAGTTGAATTTTAAAAGGACTTCATGAAATTTTAAGAGATTTTTTTTAGGGAATTCAAAGAATTTTAAAGTTCCTTGAGTAATTTTAAAGGATTTCACGAGATTTTTATGATTTTCTTAAGATTTTGTGGAGTTTTAGGAAATTTTGAAAAGTTTTCAAAAACTATAAAAGTTTTTTTTACGTATTTTAAGGGATTTAAAAGTTTTTCGTGGAATTATAAAGGAATTTAAGAAACTTGTAAGAATTTTAAGAAATTTTAATTATTTTAAAGTGATTTTAAAGAATTTAAATTTTCCTCATGGAATTTTAAAAGATTTCGCAAAATTTTTATGATGTATAAAAGATTTTGTAGAAGTTTAAGGAATTTCAAGAAGCTTTCAAGAATTTTAAGAAATCTTCACGTATTTTAAGGGATTTTAAAGTTTTTCGTGGAATTCTAAAGGATTTTAGGAATCTTGTAAAAATTGAAAGTAATTTTGACATTTTAAAAATGATTTTAAGGAATTTTAATATAGTCTTCATAGAATTAAAAAAATTTTCAAGTAATTTTTGATTTTTAAAAGATTTTGTGAGATTTTTTATTTCAAGAGTTTTTTCTAGCGATTTTAATGCACTTTAGGGAATTTTAAAGAATTTCACGAGATTTTTATGATTTGAAAAAGATTTTGTAAAATAATTATAAAGGATTTTATGGAGTTTTAAATATTTTATAGTGGAATTTCAAGATATTTTAAGATGTTTTTAGGAATTTCAAAAGATTTTAGCGAATTTTAAGGGATTTCAATAGGTTTCCAATAATTTAAAGAAATTTTTGTGCATTTTTAAGAGATTTTAAAATTCCTCGTGGAATTTTAAAATATTTCACGAGATTCTGTAAATGTTTTATGGAATTTTGAAGGATTACAGGAAATTTTAAGAGATTTTTTAGGAATTTTAAAATATTTTGAATTTTTTCTTGGAATTTAAAGTATTTCAAAGGATTTTGAGGAATTTTAAAAATATTAGTGAAAATTGAAGGGTTCTCATGAAATATTAACAAATTTGAAGGGATTTCGTAGAATTTTAAGATTTTTCTAGGAATTTCAAGAAATTTCAATGAATTTTAATAGATCTTTTCAAAAATTGTTGTAAATTCGAGAGTTTTACGAATGTTAAATGTTGTGAAGTGATTTTAAATTTCAAGAGATTAAAAGTGATATTATACGAAATTTTTGAAAAATTTCAATAATATTATTATTGAAAATTTATACATATTTTTAATACTTTTCTGTCAGGGAATTTTGTCTGAAAGTCAGGAAAATGTCAGGGAAATTGAAAAATTGAATCTTGTGGCCACCCTGATGAAATATAGTTAAATTTTTTTAAATTCTTGAAAATCCAATATAATTTCACCAAGTCCTTAAAAATTTCGGGAAATAAATTTTCTTAAAATTACTTAGAATCGCTCGAAATATTATCAAATCCCATAAAATGACTTAAAATCCCATGAAATCCCCTGAAATTCCTGAAAATTCAATGAAATCTCGTAAATCCCTTCAAATACCTTAAGTCGTTACAATAACTTATTATCCTATAAAACATTGTAAAATCTCTGAAAATTACTTAAAATTCCATGCAATTTCGTAAAATTCTTTAAAATTTCATAAAATTCCACGAAATACCGTGAAATCACTTAATATTTATAAAATCTAAATAAATTTCGGAAAGCCCTTTTAAATTCCTTAACATTTTTCAAGATTCCGTGAAATCACATTAAATCTCTTAAAATACCTTAAAAATCAATGAAATTTCGTAAAATGTCTAAAAGTTTCTCAAATGACTTAAAATTCCACAAAATATATAGTCAAATTCCTTAAAATTACTTTATAATCCTTTAAAATCTCAAAATTTTTCCCAAAAAAATGTGGGATTGGAAAAATTAAGGGATTTCAAAAGTATGCAAAATAATTCAGAGATTTTAATTCTTGAAATATAAAAATTTGTAATTCCTAATCTAATCCTATGAATCTCAATAAATTTGTAAAATCCTTTTACATTCCTTAAAATTATTAAAAGTCCCATTAAATCCCATTAAAACCCTCAAAATATCTAAAAATCCAAAAAAATTTTGTGAAATACCTTCAAATACCTTAAAAGTTTTTAAACTCATTTAAAATTCCACAACATAACTGTCGTTAAATCTTTTCTAAATCTTTTTTTAAACAATTAAAATCCATTACAAATATATAATAAAATTCCTGAAATTTACTTTATAATCCTTTAAAATCTCATAATTTTTCCAAAAAAAATGTGAGATTGGAAAAATGAAGGGATTTCAAAAGTATGCAAAATATTCAGAGATTTTAATTCTTGAAATATAAAATCTTGTAATTCTTCATCTAATTTCAGAAATCTTCATGAGTTTTATAAAATTCTTTAAAATGTCTTTATTATCCTTCAAAATTTCGTGAAATTCTTTTAAATTTAGTAAATTCACTTGATATTTCTTTAAATTACTTAATATTACTCAAAGTCCCATAAAGTTTCATTAAATCTCTTAAGATTTCTGAAAATCCACTGAAATTTTGTAAAATCTATTGGATCCATTCAAAGTCTCTAAAATTACTTAATTTCCAATAAAACATCGTAAAATCCCTTAGAATTACTTAAAACTCCATAAAATATGGACAAATCCCTTAAAGTTATTTAAAATCCTATGAAATTTCATGAAATCCCTTAAAATTCCTGATAATCCCATGAAATCTCGTAAAATTCCCATACAATATGTTAAAATCCCTTTGACATCCTTCAAAATCTGGTAAAATTACTTAAAATCTCATTATATCTCTTAAAATTACTCAAAATTCCATGAAATTTCGTTAAATTCTTTAAAATTCTTAAAAATCCAATATAATATCACCAAATCTTTTAAAATTTCTGGAAACAAATGTTCTTCAAATTACTTAATATCTCATAAAATATTTTAAATTTGCTTAAAATTACTTAGAATCTCCCAAAATATAATCAAATCTCATAAATCCCTTGAAATCTCTTAAGTCGTTAAAATAACTTAATATCCTATAA
>CAJFCO010017320.1:22111-38066 GCA_904066015.1 Synergus gifuensis | reverse complement strand
TGATTTATTTTACTGGAGGTATTTGCAATAACATTATATTAAAAAAAAGTTAATTTACAAAAAATAAGTTTTTCTATAAGAAGGAATAGTTTAGCGAGGACGAAACTTACAGGATATCTTCATCATATTACAACAAATCTAAAAAAAAATTAAAAAAAAAAAATCGAAGGTGGCTTTTTTGGGAAAATTTACTTTTTATTTTTTTCGAAAAACAATATATTTCAGCCCCAAACAATTCCGTGACATCACCAGGGTCAGACTGCCCGATTTCATATGAAATCGGTTTTTGTTGGTTTTTGTCCCAGTGTTATTTATGTTCAAGTTATTATTGTTATTCTTTGTCAGGAGTACTTTACACTGTAGGTTTTTTATTTATTCGTCTGAATTTTGCAGTTTGAAAATGGGGCTCTTCTGTAAACGACACCTTTGCGAAAAATAGTGTTAGAGACTTTTGGAAGAGTTTATTAAAAAGCTTATGAAATTTTTCGTCTAATTAGCCGAATTTGAGATTTACCGCCTACATTATACGTTGCTATAAGTTAGAATTAAAATTTTTCCCCTGGTGCGGCACTATTACGCTTGCATATAATTTTGCTCGTACAAGAAATCCCGAAATACATTTTTTTTTTCTTGAATAAAAATTAAAGGATAAATTACTATACTACTTACGCGTTTATCTGTACCAGGTCCTTATTAATAAGGACTTAATAAGCTTTTGTCGAATTGGATTGAAGTTTCAGATGTCTAGTTTGACGATTTTTTATTTTTATATTTATTGAAATAAAAATATTTAAAAAAAATGTTTCCACAGTTTCCAGAGCCCAAAATTATTTATATACTGGCAGAAATTTATCCAGCATTGTGCGAAATTTTAAGAGATTTCTTAAAATTTAAAGGAATTTTAAAGAGACTTTAAAGGATTGAAAAAGATTTTAAGTAATTTCATGATATTTCAAAAGATTTTAATGAACTTCATGGAATTTTGAACTATTTCAAACGATTTTAAGAAATTTAAAGAAGATTTAGAAAATTTCAAATAACTTAAAAATATTTTATAGGATTTCATTTGATTTCGTCTATATTAGAATCAGTACCTTGAAATTCCTTAAAGTCACTTAAAATCTGATTAAATCCCTTAAATTAAAATATCTTGAAATCTTGCGAAAACTCTCGAATACCCTTAAATCATTTTAAACTTTTTTGAAAATCCTTTGAAGTTGCTGAAAATCTTTTGAAATCCCTTAAAATTCTTTGAAGTTGCTTAGAATTAAATGAAATTCTTTAAAATATCTTGGAATTCTTTTGTCACTTAAAATCTCTTAAAATCCCAGGCAATTCCGAGTAAATTTCTGCTAGTAAATAAATAAAAATAAAAAATATTTTTTGGAATTTTTTTATTTTGATATTCTTAATCTAATAAATATAAAAAACAAAGAAATAGAAAAACTTCGTCAGACTCCTCGTATGAAACTTCAATCTAATTTTTGTCGACGATTGAAGTAGGGAGCAAATCTCAAAAGTTCATCGAATTAAGAATTGCGTAAGTTTTCAAATATGGTTTTAAAAAAGTTTCCAACACGAACAATAAATTTTTGTAATTTGTGTATGTAGTTTTTAACTACATATTAAGGCCATGTAAGACTTACCCGATCCCTGTCTTACCGACATTTTTTTCTCTGCAGCGCTACTTCTACATTTATTGAGATATTAAATTGAAAATTTCTAAAATTGAAGCTAAAGCATTAAGGTGCGTTTATCTGGTCCTTAATATCGACATTTATAAAAAAAAATTTAAGACCAGATAAACATACCTTAGCATATTTTCCTTCATTTTAAAAATTTTCAATTTGATATTTCAATAAATGTACAAGTAAGGTTGCAGTGAAAAAATGTCGGTAAGGTAGTGATCGGGTAAGTCTTACATGGCCTTAAACCTATTTTATCTACATAAATCTAAGTCTAGAAAGAATATTTTTTTGAAATGACTCCTCTGCTTTTACAGGAACCTTCGGAAAGTCAGGACTTAATCAGATTAGATTCAACAAATAGCGACGACGATTTCGATCCTCTTCTCACAAGATCGTCGAAATTCAACGCTCCAAATCAAATGAGCCAATCGCTTGACATTCCGCAAATGGGAGAAGGTCTCAGCAATCCATTATATCCCTATTTTTTACCCTCAAGTAAAAGCAACGCCGAAACGCAACAACCCCAACATCATCCCGAAAAAAGCAAAGATTTAGATTTATTGCAGGAGTACGGTCTAGATTTTAACAAATTCAACCTAACTAATGGCGCTTCTTGCTCTAAAATTCCAGCCACTTTTGGTCAAGATTTTTCGGATAATAGTTTTGGTATTAATAACACCTTCGGAGCGCCATTCAACACTCAAGCTATTAAATCACAGAATAATTGGACCAAATTCGAATAAACGAGAATTTAAAATAGGAATTTTAAATCCCAAGAGAAGAATTAAAATTACAGTTATAGATACGAACAAAAAAGTCTGCAGAGGCTGCCTGAACAGTAAAATGTCGAAAGTATTGGAATTTAGGTACAAAATTTGAAAGCGGTAAAATCTTGAAATGAAACTTAGTCAAAGGTTTTCAATTTGGATCCATTGGAAATTTTTATTCTGCAATTTTAAAAATATTCAAAACTTAAATGCTCTAATTTTGAAGGAAAATAAATTTTCAAAGTGTCTTTTTAAATCTATGTATTTGGTTTTTGAGTGTTTATGATTTGAGTTGCTTTTAATAATTAAAATGACAAAATGTGATCAAAATAATCTGTCAATCTTTTCACAAGATAAAAAAATTAATTCGATTTGTTCGGGGTTGTTCGAAATCCTTTAGGATTTGTCAGATATACCTCAAAAGTCATTAGTATTACCAATAATAATCTAAGTATTTTTGCGCAATATAGATATACTAAATGCAATGCGGCTTTAATATATCCGATGTTGGAAATATTAGGCTCTACCAAAAGAAAGTTAATTAGAATAAATGTTTACGTTTATGTTTGAAAATGTTTAAATGGAGATTCACTAAATGCATATATTTTCAATTTAAATTTAAAGAAAGTGTAATAAATTGAAATTCACTTTCATTAATTTAAAATTGTTTTCAAGTTTTTACAAAACTTTGAATTTATTAAATTCAAAACGATCAAACTTTGAATCTTTGTAGAAGTAAAGGAAGCTTTGAATGAATTGTGGCCTGAAAAAAAGCTTTTTAGAACCCAGCACAAGTTCCCGCACATTATAGGAAATTGAAATCTCCCGTTAATAACATATCATAATTATAATTGTAAATACGAAATTTGTATATCTTAATATTTATGTAAATGATAAGTAACTTTAGGTACTAAACAACTGACAGTTCAGAATAACAGTTAATAATTGAGTTCTTCCTCTCGTTTTTCTCGAGTACAGCCAAACAATAAACGGATTATATAACTCTGTTTTTAATAATCTTTTAAGCCTTCTAATGAAACTGTACTACACAAAACATTAAAACGCCGGCTTCTACATAATATATTTTATAGGAATATTGATGAGCAAAACAATATTTTCATTGAAAATTGTTATTAGACAAAATTATTATTATTATTATTATTATTATTATTATTGTTTTAAAGCTTCTGTTATTTTTGAAATCATGTATAACATCACTAGTTTTCTTTTTAACTAATCGCAAGTTAGAACAAGAATACTCAACCATTACGTATCGAATCATACTTCCGCAAAACGTATACCAATTTTTGTTAAACATGTCCAGGGACTGTGTAATATATTATTTAAGTATATATATTTGAAACGTGTATATAATAAATAAAAGTTAAACGGCACAAATAAATTTTAATAAAAATACTCGCGCGGTATTTTTCCCAATGCGAAACATGATTCGAAATTAGATCAATAGTTTTAAATTAAAGAATATTATTTTTTATTATAAATAGTTTAGCAAATGTACCACAATTCTGAAAACTAGAAATTAATCTATAAATCTCACATTTTTAGAAGAATTTCCATAGCTTCTGGAAGTTGTTCTAATTCACCTTCGCAATTGAGAAGCTTCTCTTGATTCGTTTTTTGTACTTCTTCTGGAACTTTTGTGCTATAATCAACTGCTGACATACTTTTCTTTAATTTCTGCACAACCAGGTTCAACTGTTCTTCCTTTTTTTTCAGCCTTTCTAGTTCTTTTTGAGGATCGATCAAACCCTGAACAAAAAATTCAATATAATAAGATATTAAGATTTAAATTCAAACACTTGGGCGATTTTAATTTAATTCGATTTGAATAACTAGAGACAATTTTTTCTGCTCTTGAAAATCTTTAAATTAGGCGAAGAAAAATGGATTATTATGCAAAATTCTGCTTCAAAAATCTGCATTATGCGAAATTGTGCGATGAAGAAAGCAGAACTATATTTAATTTAAATATTCAATACTGGCAAAAATATTACGTCAAATCTCAATGTTTTATAAAAATATCAATAATTTTTCGAAATAATGAAAATTTTTTTAATTTCTGGAGCTTATTTTAAAGATAACTTATTCCTATAGAATCTGACATCTGACATTTTTCACTTTGTATTGTGCGGGCGTGAAAAAGTTGGAAATATTTGAATATTTTTCCTACTGAGAAAAATATTTTTATCAAATATAAAAAATCAATGATGTTTTTGCAAAATTATATTAAAATTTACATTCATTTGATTTTTATTATTATTTTTCTACTGATCAGATAATATTGAATTTTTTACGTATTTCAAATCCAAATTTAGGCCTTTGTACAATGCAGAGAAATAATTGTAATTGTTATAATAATAATTGTTGTAATTAAGGCGAACCCAAACTTCTGTTTGGTAGTGTAATAAATCAATAAATTATTATGAAATGTATTAAGATTTTTGAATTTTTGTCAATTAAAAACAAAATTTCCATGCAAAAATCGAAATTTTACAAAATTATACGAAAATTAAAAAATTATGCGTTACAATTTTTGTTTTTAAAAATATATTTAGGATTTACCTTCAGGAGAAGATGGACCTGGATTTTGTCTGAAACAGTCAAGATAGCACAACCTGGAGGAATTTCTCCTATTTGTAAATTGGAGAATGCCAAAGTTCCAATCGTAGTTGAATATTCGACTAATTTAGTTTTTAAAGCTTCATCATTACAAACGACGAAAGCTTCTGTTTTTGTTTTATTCTGTACATCATAAGTTGCACGTGTAGACCTAATACTTTTAGCTACTTTCTGAGCGAGTTCGACATCTTTTTCGATTTCTTCATTCCTCCATGGACACTTGATAAAAGAAAAATAAATAAATTAGTAGAAAAAAAGGATTTTTTTTCAAATTTTTTATATTTACATACAAAATTATAATGAATTGATATATTGTTATCTTTTTCAGTATTAAAATATTATTAAAATTGGATTAGGTTGAAGTTTCAGACGTTTAGTCTGACAAACATTTTTATTTCATTTTTTTTTTGCATTTATTGGATTAAGATTTCAAAAAAATTCCCAAAATCATTTTATTTTTATTTATTTACTAGTAGAAATTTACTCGGCGTTGCCCGGGTTTTTAAGAAATATCAAGGGATTTTATAGAGATTTTAAGTGATTTCGGAGAATTTCAAGATATCTTAATGAATTTCAAAGGATTTTCAAAAGAATTCAAAACAGTTTAAGGATTTTCAAGAGATTTCACAAGATTTCAAGGGAATTTTATATTTATCAAAAGGCCGCTCCAGAGATTTTTAGAAATTTCTATAGATTTCACAAGATTTTAGTAATAAGTGATTGTAAGGAATTTCAATGGATTTTAAAATAAATTAAGAGAGTTTAAAGATTTTCAATAGATTTCAAAACAATTTAAGTGATTTTAAGAAATTTTAAGGAATTTATTCTAATATGGAGTAAATTAAATTAAATTCTTTAAAAGTACTTGAAATTCCTTAAAAACTTTCAAATCTTCTGTAAATGTCTTGAAATATCTTCAAATCTCTTGAAATTCCTTAAAATTCTTTAAAATCAATTCAAATGTCTTGAAATCTTGTGAAATCTCCGAAAAAATCCATTGTTAACTCTTTTCAGCTCTTTTAAAAATCCCTTGAAATTCCTTAAAATTACTATAAATCTCTTGAAATCCTTTTATAATTTTTGAAATCTTATTAAATCTCTTGGAATTCCTTAAGATTATTTAAAATCTTTTGCAATTTTTCAGTCTCTTTAAAATTCCTCTAAATTCTCTAAAATTGCTAAATACAAATTTTGGGTTTTGGGAAGAGTGGAAACTTTTTTTTTTATTATTATTCCAATAAATGTAAAAAAATCGTCAGACTAGACATCTGAAACTTCAACCAAATTAAAATTGGGACCTTTCAAGATATTAAATTAGCCAATCCGTATACATAGTATATTATTTTACAACAGGAGAAAAATATAAGATTAAAATAATTAAAAGTTTACAACTTACCTCAAAGACAGTAGGATATGGACTAACACAAATACTGGGATACACCAATTTTTGACGAGGCAAACGCTGGTAAAGTTCTTCGGTAATAAAGGGCATAAAAGGACTCAAAAGTCGAAGACCGACATCCAAAGTCTTGAATAAAACTCGTTGTGCTGCAAATTTTTGTTCATTAGTACCAGTTAGGAAAACCGGTTTAATGCATTCCTGAAAATAGAATTAAAGATTTAAAAAAAAATTAAGGATTGAGAATTTAAAATCACCCGAAAACTATAAAACCGTTACTTACTAAATATACGTCACATAGATCGCAATACCAAAGATTATAGCAAGCAGTAGTTGCTACGTTAAAGTCGTACTGAGCTAGTCCTTCATCACAGATTTTCACCGCGTTGTTTACTCTTGAAAGCATCCACAAATCTACCTTTGACTCATGACCAGTTAGCTAAAATTAATAAGTTATCCACGTTATTTAGGAGAACAAATTATTTGCACATAGGTATAGAACACCAAAATATATTAATATTTTTACTATTCTACTTTTCAATGATCATAGTTGCAGTCGTTAGAAATAATTTAATTATTTTATGGGCTGTTCTATTTTGAATGAATAAAAATTGGGTTGAAGTTTCATACGTCTAGAGTGATGAAAATTTTTATTTTATTTTTATTTTTATTTTTTTGCATTTTTTGAATTAAGAATATCAAACAAGTTCCCAAAATCATTTTATTTTTATTTATTTACTAGCAGAAACTTAGGCAAAACGTTGCCTGGGTTTTTAACAAATTTCAAGGGATTTTATAAAGGCTTTAAGTGATTTTTCATTTTAGGGAATTTCAAGACATATCTTAAGAAACGTGAAAGGAAATTTAAAAGAATTCAAAACAGTTTAAAGATTTTCAAGAGTTTTCACAAGATTTCAAGGGATTTTTATAAAAGTTTGAAAGAGTTATAAAAAGAATGTTCCAGAGATTTTTAGAATTTTCTATAGATTTCACAAGATTTCAAGACACCTTAAAGGATTTTATCAGATTTTAAGTGACTTTAAGGAATTTTAAGGGATTTCAAAACATTTTAAGTGATTTTAAGAAATTTTAAGGAATTTATTATAATGTGAAGTAAATCAGATGGAATCCCTTAAAATCCCTTAACATTACCTGAAATTCTTTAAATACTTTTCAATCTTCTGTAAACGTCTTGAAATTGTTTAAAATATATCAAAATTCCTTAAAGTTCATTAAAATCTCTTGAAATATCTTTAAATTCCTTAAAATTCGTTAAAATCAGTTAAAATGTATTGAAATTTTGTGAAATCTCTGAAAAAAATCTATTGATAACTCTTTACAACTCTTTTAAAAATCTCTTTAAATTCCTAAAATCAATCAAAATCTCTTATCATCCCTTGAAATTCCTTAAAATTACTATAAATCTCCTGAAATTCCTTAAAATTACTTAAAATATTTTGAAAATTCCTCTAAAATTGTTCCCAGTAAATAAATAAAAATGTTGGGTTTTGGAAACAATTGAAACTTTTAAAAAAAATATAAAAAATAAAAAATAATAAATATAAAAAAACTTGAAACTTCAACTCAATTGAATATAATCTCTTTAAAATTTCTTGAAAATTGTTATAGCTCTCACAATTCATGCAGACATCAACTATCAAGTCAAATTCAGCTATCTAAAAGCCCACCTGAAATCCACCACTGTCTTTTTTATTCGTAATACACACAAACTGAGGCAAAATCTGGCCATTCTCCACTCTAAATTCTGATCTCTCTCGATCATTGAATGTCTTTAAATGAGTAAACCATCTTTTCAGATGGGGCTGACACTTGAAGTCGCTTTTGGCACTATTCAAGGCATTGTGAACTTTAATGTCCGCTTGAGATGGAGTAAATCCATCCACGTAGGGAAATTCTGCTAAATATTCATCTAAAGCTTCTTGAATACACCGTTCGTTTAACGTCGAAAGGAACCACTCGCTATCTCCCACCACTTCTGCTTTGTTCCCACTTGTGCAATTCTATTATACGAAAACAACAAAAAGAGAATCTTAACGTGAACAAATTTCAGTCAAGTTTCTTCTTCCTTCTTCAGGGTAGCCACTTAAAATTATAGAAAAATAATTACAATGGTTGCCCTTTTTTTCGGTTTTTCCTTACCATTTTGTTACTGTCTTCAAAGTTAAATCCATCTTCTAGATAAGTCAAGGCAAATTTGCTAGCGTTCCAGATTTTATTACAGAAATATCGGTAACCTTGGACACGTAAGATATCGAGATTTATATCCCGACCTTGAGAAGTGTATGCACACAAAGCAAATCTCAAAGCGTCAGTTCCACATTCGGGAATTCCTTTAGGGTAGTCCTGTTTTTGTCCTTCCATAGCGCGTTTTAATTCTTTAGGATCAAGATTTGAATTTTCTAGTTGTTTATGCAGATCCTAAAAGAAAGTTCAAAAACTTCCATTTAAAATTTCAAGAAATAAGACGTCTTAGAAAAAACACAATCTTAAAACTGTAGAAAGCTTTACATAATGTTATAGTATTATTAGATTATCTATAAAAATACCTCTAAAGAAATCCCGTGAATTACATCCATTGGATCGATAACATTTCCTAATGATTTGCTCATTTTTCTTCCATGAGCATCTCTCACCATTGCGTGTAAATAAACTTCTCTGTAAATAAATAAATAAATAAATATTTATTTGAAAATTAAAAATTTAATTTTTATAATTTATTTTTAGATAAATTATAGATAAATGTTTTTTCGCTCTGTATAGTCCTAATCTTTTTTCAAATATAAGACTGCACACAGAGCGAAAAAATATTTAATTTCAATAAATTTTGCATAAAACGAAGAATTATAAAACTAACTTCAAAATTGAATATTTTCATTTTACTTAAAAAATATTTGAATTAGATATTTTCTCGCTCTGTACACATAATCCTAGTTAAAAATTGATTAATTCTGCAGAGGGAAAAAAATTATAAATTTAATATTTGTTGAGTAAAATGAAGAAATCGAATTTTTAGATTAGAACATGGCTCCAACACCCTTAAGTACTTACTTAAAGGGAAGCTTTCCCAATAGTTTTTGACCCAAGAAAACCATTCTTGCCACCCAGAAAAACAAAATATCGTGTCCAGTTTCCAATAAAGTTCCAGGATAAAAGGCTTCGAGTTCTGCTGTCTGTAAAGTCGAATTTGTAACCAGTCTAAATCCAATTTTTTAGTAGCAATTCGTAATTTAATCAGCAGTTTTTAGACGTACTTTGTCAGGCCAGCCAAATGCAGAAAATGGGAAGAGACCGGAAGAAAACCAAGTGTCTAAAACATCAGGATCTTGTTCCAAAGATATTTTGTCCACACTTACATTGAATCTTTTAGCTGCTTTTTCTATAGCTTCGCTTTCGGACCGGCCACTCACCCAATATTTGTTATCAGTCACCTAGAAAAGAATTATTGGGATAAAATATGTAAGTCAAATTGAAAGGGAAGTAACCTAAATGGATTATAAATTATTTAGATTTAGCTTTCAAGTAAAAATAAACTAAATTACCAAGCCAGTTGGAATGGAAGGATCATTAATTGTCACAAAATAAGCAGGAATGCGATGTCCCCACCAAAGCTGACGAGAAATGCACCAATCTCTAATGCCCATCATCCAATAGGCCCAGGTTTTTTTAAATTGCTCCGGAATAATTTTTAATTCGCCTTTTTCCACCACCTCCAACGCATTTTTCGCCATATCATCACATTTAATATACCTAGAAATTTTCATGGACATTATATTATATAAAAAGTGTATCTTTATCCTTTTCATCTATAATATTCTTGAATTGATAAGTTAAAATAATATCCATGATAATTTTATTACCATTGAGGTTTTATCAGCGGTTCCACGACATCTTTTGATCTACTGCAAATTGGCACAACCATCGGATTATCTTTTATTTCGACAAAAAGATTTCTCTCTGTGAGTTCATTTATAATCGCCTTTCTCGCCTGGAATCTCTTCATTCCCTGCAATAGGATATAAATTAGTTTTTATAAATTAAAGTCAAATATATTAGAACTTAAAAAATAGTTGATCAATTAACGAACCGTAAAGATTCCATAATCTCCAATGATATTTCCATCATCATCAAAGATCGTGATGAAAGGGAGATTGTGTCTCTTTCCTATTTCATAGTCATTTGGATCGTGTGCTGGAGTAATTTTCACAGCCCCTGAAAAGTAAATTACAAGATTTAACAAATCTTTCATTTTTTATATAATTTACAATTCGGACAAAAGTTTACCTGTTCCAAACTCCATTTCGACGTAATCGTCAGGGATAATCTGCAATCGTCTATCATAGAAAGGATGCTTTACGTGTTTACCAATCAGATGAATGTAACGTTTATCTTTTGGATGTACTGCGATTGCTGTGTCTCCTAACATTGTTTCAATTCGTGTAGTCGCTACAGTGATTTTTTCATCTGAATCTTCCACTTCATAGGAAAATAACACCAAGACTCCGAATTCTACTTTTTCATTATAACCTGGAATTGAGAGTGCAGTCCTCCCTGGTAGTTCTACTTTGTCTACCTAAAAGATTGAGAGGATTTTACTTTTCATAAAATTACTTAATGCGAATCCCAAAAATATATACAACCTAAATTTCTCGGAACCTAAGCAGGATAAAGAGAAATGCTTGAGACAAAAGTTGTTCAAAACAGAGGGGGACATTTAGCGGTACTATTGATTTTGACCTTGAGGTCAATTTTCAAGGTTTTATTTAAACGTTTTTTTTTTTTTTTTTTTTTTTTTTTTTAGACATTTTACCTAGATATGGGACCTTTCTAAGGTCACTATTTTGACGTGAAATTTTCTGCTCTTTTTAAATCCTCAGTCAAAACTAGGGGTTGCCATTCAAAAAATGGTCTTAACCTTCAATTGAAGGTCTTGACCTTGAAAATTGACCTCAAGGTCTAAATGGATAAAACCGTTAAATGTCTCCCTCTATTCTGTACAATTTCTGTTGGTACAATTTTTTTCTAGTTGGAGTATTTTAAGAGATATTTCGACCGATAGATCAAAATGGAATCGTTTTTTTTAGCCATTTGACCTTGATTTTAAAATTTTCTAAGGTCACTATTTGAACGTGAAATTTTCCGCTCTTTTCAAATCCGCAGTCAAAAATATGTGTTTCTATTTAAAAAAAGGATCTTGACCTTCATTTGACCTTGAAAATTGACCTCAAGGTCAAAATCATTGGTACCGCTAAATGTCCCCCTCTGTTTTGAACAACTTTTGTCTCAACCATTTCTCTTTATCCTACTTAGGTTCCGAGAAATTTAAGTGGCTCGATTAAAATGGCCCACCCTGTATTTGAACTTTTTAATAAATACTGTTGAACCTAATTAAAAATTCGATAACTAATTATACCTCGATATCTGAAATCGCACTTTTAAGCGTGCAAGACCAATTTACAAGACGAGTGCTCCTATAGATAACTCCTTCGTCATGCAATCGTACAAAAGCTTCCGTGACCGCCCGACAAAGTTTTGGATCCATCGTAAAACAAGCTCGATCCCAATCAAAAGAACTACCCAGTTTTCTTAACTGAGTATAAATCTGGTCCCCCTTTCTGTAAGAAGAAATGTTTCGTTTACAGATTTATACAATTAAGGGCATGCTCTGCTCTTGGTTGTGAAAAATTTTTTTTGGCGCTCACCATGTCCAAAAGGAATCATATATCGCTCTCAGAAATTGGAATATAGGAAATGAGACATTAAATTACGTTTTTATATTTAGTTGCAGTCATAATTTTGAAAAAAATAAGATCCCTACTTTACCGACCTGATTTTTTTCAAAATTTTGACTACAACTAAATATACAAACGCAATTTAATGTCTCATTTTCTGTATTCCAAATTTTGAGAGCGGTATATGATTCCGTTTGGACATGGTTAATGAAATTGAATTTCTAAGCACGGTTTAATTTTTATTTTACTAACTCGCTCTTCCATTCCCAAATTTTTTCGACGAATTTTTCACGACCCAGATCATGCCTCGTCTTTTTCTCTTCCTTCCATAATTTCTTTTCCACAACGACTTGAGTCGCAATACCCGCATGATCGCAACCTGGATTCCAAAGAGTCGTACGTCCCTTCATACGATTCCTGAAAATAATAATTATATTTTTTAGTTTGAAGGCTTCCAATTTTGAAATACATTGTATCTAATTTTCAATGACTACCCTGCTTAGCTAATACCTCTAATTTTAAAAAGGACTAACCATCTTGTGATAGCATCTTCGACTGCATTAGTTAAAGCATGTCCTAAATGCAAAACACCAGTCACATTTGGAGGTGGAATCATCATGACAAACTTTCCATTAGGATTTTCTTCCGATATGCTTGTTCTCTGAAAATAAAAGAGTTTAAGGCCATGTAAGACTTACCCGATCCCTACCTTACCGACATTTTTTCTCTGTAACGCTACGTCTACATTTATTAAGATATTAAATTGAAAATTTCTAAAATTGCAGATAAGGCATTAAGGTACGTTTATATGGTCCTAAATATTGACATTTATAAAAAAAAAATGTTTTCAAAAAAATTTTTTTTATTTTTACAATAATTTAAGACCAGATAAACATACCTTAGCATAGTTTCTTTAATTTTAGAAATTTTCAATTTGATATCTCAATAAATGTAGATGTAGCGTTGCAGAGAAAAAAATGTCGATAAGGTAGGGATCGGGTAAGTATTACATGGCCTTAAGGGCGTTGGACCTCAAAATTCTATTCTCCATTTTACTCAACAAAAATTATAGATAAATATTTTTTCACTCTGTAATACTAATATTTTTTCAAATATAAGACTGCATACAGAGCGAAAGGATACTTCAATTCAATACTCTTTGTATAAAATGAAGAATTCAAAATCTAATTTCAAAATTGAATATTTTTATTTTACTTAAAAAATATTTGAATTAGATATTTTCTCGCTCTGTACGCATAATTCTAGTTAAAAATTGATTAATTCTACAGAGGGAAAAAAATTCAAAATTTAATATTTGGTGAGGAAAATGAAAAAATAGAATTTTCAGATTAGAACTTGGCTCCAACACCCTTAATTAATATTCTGAATCAAAAAAAGTATTAAATATTAGAGGAGTCCCAAAATTGAAGGACTTACTCCATATTCTGGTTTAAAAAAGCCTTCTTTCTCCCACCAAGAATACCAAACTGCCTCAACATATTGTGGACTGTAGGCATCTGGCATTGGACAATTGATATCTTTTTTCGAGCCTGTTGGAGTGTCTATGGTGTATTTAGCACACTCTTTAGTTTCTTTCTTCTTCTTCTCAATTTTCTACAAAAAAAAAAGAAGAGAAATATAATTTGCGAAATTGCATTCTACATCCTAAAAAATACTTGTTTTGATTGACCGAAGTGTGACCGAATCAGGTCTTCCAATTTTATTCCCAGTTTTAAAGTATGCTCCAAAATAAAATTTAATAGTTCAAAAGGGAAAAAATGAGCCCACCACAGATTTTACAATGTTACTTTTTATCATTTAATTTGATTTTATGACTTTAAAACTAATAAATAACAAATACTACAATAAACAATGCAATAATGCAAATGAAAAGTTTAGTAAAAAATTTATGGGTCATAAAAATACCATATGGGAACCAAGATTACAACAATGTTTTCAACATTCTACAATAACGTTTTAATTGAATAAAATTACGCCAACAATCAAAAACAAACCTCAGGCTTTTCTTTCACATCTTTGGCAGTCGTAGATAATTTTTTTTCCTGTTTTTGCTTGAATTTTTCAAGCTTGGCCTGTTTCTCTTTTTCCTTTTGTAATTGTTTAGCAGTTTTCGGAGGGCCTGCTTCTCCAGTGGTCACATTATTTGAATCTGCCATTTTTTCACATGCACTAAATTAAATGTTTAATCCAAAATTTTACAACAGTATGCCGGTACTGTCACTTGAAAAAAAATCTAAAACTATGGAAAATCTATTCACGCTCTACCAAAAACGCACGAGTTTTTGGTTCTGAGCAGGGTTGTGCACGTAATATACCTTAGGTAACTTAATGAAGTTTTTTACGTAATTTACGTACGTATATTACGTCGAAAACATCAAATTCATACGAGTCTCTCAAATGTCAACTTCCCAAATCTCAAGTTCTCCCAAATGTCAAGTCAAGTTTCTCTCAAATGTCAAGTCCGTTTTTCTCAAATCCCACTTGTAACCACTGCGCACGCGTTGCGTTCGGCATCTGATTGGTTGCTATTCGCGCGCAATTTAAAATGCTAAAAAATATTATATTATACGCAATACGCATGCGCAATTGATGTGACTATAGAGGATAAAGAATTTCCCTGGCGAAAGCTTCGGATAGGATTCCAATCCAAGCCAATCCCAAGTCATCCGAACCAATGCGAAATTTCTATCCTTGCGAATCCGAATGAAACCGAACCATTCCGAAGAAACTTTTCAATCCGAATGAATCCGTATTTTCAATCCGAATGAATCCGAACCATTCCGAAGAAATTTTTCAATCTGAATGAATCCGAAGCGTCAATCCAAATGAATCCGAGTCATTCCGAAGAAATTTTTCAATCCGAATGAATCCGAATGAATCCGAGCTATTCCGAAGAAATTTTTTAATCCGAATAAATCCGAAGCGTCAATCCGAACTACTCCGAAGTAATTTTTCAATCCGAATAAATCCGAACAATTCTGAAGAAACTTCAATCGAATTTTCAATCCGAATGAATCCGAACCATACCGAAGAAACTTTTCAATTCGAATGAATCCGAAGCTTCAATCCAAATGAATCCGAGCCATTCCGAAGAAATTTATCAATCCGAATGAATCCAAAGTTTCAATCCGAATAAATCCGAACCATTCTGAAGAAACTTCAAACGAATTTTCAATCCGAATGAATCCGAACCATACCGAAGAAACTTTTCAATCCGAATGAATCCGAACCATTCCGAAGAAACTTTTCAATCCGAATGAATCCAAATTTTCAATCCGAATGAATCCGACCCATTCCGAAAAAATTTTTCAATCCGAATGAATCCGAAGTTTCAATCCGAATGAATCCGAGCTATTCCGAATAAATTTTTTAATCCGAATGAATCCGAAGCTTCAATCCGAATGAATCCAAATCACTCCGAAGTAATTTTTCAATCCGAATGAATTCGAAGTTTCAATCCGAATGAATCCGAGCTATTTCGAAGAAATTTTTCAATCCGAATTAATCCGAGCCATTCCGAAGAAATTTTTAAGTTCGAATGAATCCGAAGCTTCAATCCGAATGAATTCAACCAATTCCGAAGAAATTTCTCAATCCGAATAAATCTAAAGCTTCAATCCGAATGAATCTGAAGTTTCTATCCGAATGAATACGAACCATTCCGAAGTAAGTTTTCAATCCGAATGAATC
>CAJFCO010017317.1:4482-14661 GCA_904066015.1 Synergus gifuensis | reverse complement strand
AGTGCGGGAAATAGCTAAATTGCGCCGCGCTATTTGCTCGAAATTCGGACGAATGAAGGAATGAAATTGTATTTCTCTTGTCGATCGTCCTTGTGACCTCTAGGCCAAGTCCGTCGTTTTATTAAATTTTATAGTATGTCAATCGCCCTTCGTGACCTCTAGGAATAAACAAATTTGTGAAGCGTAGGAAAGTGAGAGATAGTTTTTCTTTTATATTCATTCGGTCCTAGAAAGTGCAATTTAGATTTCTCAGCTCCGTAGAGGGGTAGACTGTAACGTTCGACAATTAAATCCGCACCGAATTCCAATTCGGGCTCGAATCTCAAAACGAGCAAGAATTGAAGTTCTATAAACAAGGCACCGGGCTCACATAAAAACATTTAGAAAAGGGTGTTGGGATTTAATTGCCCTCATGCCTTTTGGTTAAAAGCCAACTAACATGATTTTTTTGTGAATCCAGTGAATTACAGCGAAGCGTGGGAGACGAATTATTCGCGAGTGAGTGAGAGTGAATAATTCTGAATGGACTAGAGTTATCATTGGTGATAACGCCACAAATAAAGAAAACGTGTACGGCCCAATAGGGATAAAACGGATCAGTGCTCTGCCTTCTCCGCTTCATCCCTAGTGGTAGATAATAAGCTATGCTAGGAGATAAGTAAGCGAAACAAAACTGTATCGTTCCAAACTTTTACCCAATCCTATTCTATTTTATATTATTTAATTCATAATTTTAAACCTTGTCAAAATAACACAATCGATTGTTCCTATTATTGGGGTTTAACTTTGGGAGTTTAAAAATATAAATTCTATTCATAAATCACATTGTTTTTCTCTATTTATTTCTCCCATATGATGACAGCTTTTATCCTCGGATGAGGACAGCTAATCACAATATCCCGCATAAATAATTAAAAAGATCGACTCAATATATTTGACTCAATCTTTTTCTTTTCTGTTATTCTCCGACTTGCCTTAACTGATTTTTTATAATTTTCTTCCCGGACTTGTTTTCTAAAGAATCGTACTTATTGGTTCGTAACAGTTACGCAATGTTTACAAATTTAAACAATATATCCAGCACACTTTCGGAAAGAATCTACTGCTTCTTAAAACTTAAAATTCTTAGTAAAGAGAAAAGTTGATTTTTTAAAAATTTTAAATTAAAATTTTTTAAAAATTTATTCTTTCTTAAAATTTGTAAATTTTATGACGAAAATCTTAGAAAAGACGAGTTTTTTGAGTATTTCATAAGGCGCCATTTTGAACTTTTCAAAATTTTGACTCGTACATCACGAGATATGTTTCTTTGCAATAATATATGTCTTTAAATTGACACCTAAAAAGATGTGATCGAGAAATAAAGAAATAATGAGTAAAAAAAAAATTGGCGGCCATCTTGAATTTTTTCAAAATTTTGAGTTTTCATTGTCATCGCGTGCTTTCTAATAAATAAATGTGCCTTTTGTATAAATTTAATGAGATGTTTTTATCAATTGTGGAAATTGTAATTTTGGTTCAAATTTAGGGGTGCGCCATTTCGTAAATTTTGCAAAAAAAATTTTTCCGTTTAGATGTGTTTTTTTAGCATAGTCTAAAGATCACATTTGCACAGAGCCAAAGAATTACCGTGAAATATAAAAAAAAATACCTGCATTTGAAGTTGGACGGTACTTTTCTCCATGTTAATTGCATAAGAAACTGAGTGCTTTGAGGCACGTGTTAATATTAATCTAATTCGCTAAAATTTGGTGGAGATCATTTTTTTGGTCATTCTAACAAAATAGGGGGGTGAGACCCAGAAGAATCGAAAATCGAAAAATAAGGACCACCCTACTTGTCATATAATAACACAGGCACACAAAAAAAAATGGTCTATTCCAAGAACCGGAACTATATATTCGTATGTATTTTGAGGCGCTGAATCCGAATCCGGAGTTTGTTTTGCTCCATAATGTCAAATTGAAGGGCATTTAAAGATCAAATCGGCAGAAAAATCGATTGACAGAAGGTGACCATCATTTCTATGGTTTTGACGGACGCTGAATCCGAATCTGGAATCCGTTTGATTCCATCATGTTTGCATCAGTCAATTCAAATTCTAAAAGAGTGGGAAATTCTACATCTAGGAATGGTATTTATTTTTATTTTTATGATGATCCTAAAGGACATTTCAAGGTCAATTTAAGTTATTAGGTGCGCAACTAAGTTATCGCTATTTGTCAATAGATAGCTACAGCAGTAAGTGCTGGTCGATTTTTACATATCTAAACTGTCATGAACCAAGCTTAGATATATGGTAAACAAACCGCTTTGACACATTAGTGATTTTAATTTTGCGTTATACACTTTTGGTTATGTGAATGTGTCTGATTTTGTGCCAAATAATCGTCATTTGCGGGAGGTGTTAATTTTCTTCTTTTAGTCAAAGAGAACGGCGGCTGAAGGGCATCCAGAGTTACAAAAAGTTTACAGAGATGCTGCTCTAAGCGAAACAACGTGCCGTGATTGGTTCCGTCGCTTCAAAGATGGTGATTTCGATATTGACGACCGTCCGCGTGAAGGAAGGCCAAAAACCTTGGAAAACACTGAACTGGAGGCATTGCTTGATGAGGATCCATGCCAAACGCAAGAAGAGCTTAGTTCAGCATTAGGAGTTACCCGTCAAGTCATTTCCAAGCGATTGAATGCGTTGGGAATGATTCAAAAGCAAGGAACTTGGGTTCTTTATGATTTGTAGCCAAGAGACATTGAGCGTCGTTTCTTCGCCTAGAACAACTGCTTCAGCAAAAGAAGAAGAGTTTTTTTTCATCGCATCGTGACGGGTGATGAAAAATGGATTCATTAAAGCAACCCAAAGAGCAAAAAATCTTGAGGAATGCCCAGTTATGTTTCTACGTCGTCGCCTCGGCCAAATATTCACGCTGCGAAGGTTATGCTGAGTATTTGGTGGGACCAGCTCGGTGTTATTTATTATGAGCTGTTGGAACCGAACGAAACCATCACTGGAAAACTGTATCGAACTCAATTGATGCGATTGAGCCGAGCACTACGCGAAAAACGGACACAATACGAGCAGAGGCACGAAAAAGTGATTCCAATGCTTGACAACGCTCGTCCTTACGTTGCTAAACCCGTTAAAACCTACTTGAAAACACTCAAATGGGAAGTCTTACCCCACCCGCCGTACTCTCCAGACATTGCTCCTTCTGAATTCCATTTGTTTCGATCGATGGCACATGGCCTGGCTGAGCAGCACTTCCACTCTTATGAAGACATCAAAAAATGGCTTGATTCGTGGTTAGTCTCAAAAGAGGAACACTTCTATCGTCAAGGTATTCGAGCTCTGCCAGAAAAATGGGAAAAAGTTGTAGCTAGCGATGGACAATACTTTGAATGATGCATTTGTAACCATTTTTTAACAATAAATTTGCATTTTCATACAAAAAACAGCGAGAACTTAGTCGCGCACCTAATAAATTATATTGCACTTTAAAATCGAATCTTTATATTAATACCATTCCTGTTCCTTGTATGGGGTATTTTTTCGGAATTATACCCACACTGAAATACAACTTTGTCTGATCGAACTCAAACTTGGGCAAATTGTAGTCCGAATAAATATTTTACGAAAAAAAAAAAATTTGGATTGGGCATAGCATCTCTTTTGGAGAAAAAGAAAGCATTTTTGTTGAAAGTTAATCTGTGATAAAGCTATTGAGGTACAATGGCAGCACAATGCAGATAGCCACCAATCCAGTGTTTCTTCTCGTTCTACATTGTGTAATTCTCTAACCTCAAAAACTTTATCAACATCACCTATTAACAATAATACTTTCTTTCATAACAAACAAAGATACTACACTCGACGTTCTCAATATCAACGAAATTCAAGCCAGAGGCGTTCGCAATATCAACCAAATTCCTTTTCTCAAATGTCACATCCATTGCGCATGAAATGTCAAAAGCGTATTGCATAGGTTAAATGTATGTAAGTGTATCATTTTTTAAAGAAGAAGGTTCCTGTTAAAAAATGGATATACAAAATAAAGAAAACTATGTGAGTAAATGAATTTAATTTGTAATTCTACTAATTTTCAAATTGAAATTAATAAATCTTGATAAAAATGAAAATTAATTAAATGCATATTCAAGTGAGTAACATAGGATATCCTTTATTTACAGAATATGTATTTAATTAATATTTATTTTTATCAATATTAATTAATTTATATTTAATGGACATTTTTATAAGTTGAAATGCCATTATTTATAACAAAGAATAAAAATAATATTTTTTAGCATTTTAAATTGTGCGCGAATAGCAACTAAACAGATACTGAGCTCAACGTGTGCGTAGTGGTATCAAGTGAGAATTTAGGTAGGCGCTGGTTGATACTGCGAATGGAATGCGGTTGTTATTGCGAACGAGTTGATATTGCAAACGTTGATATTGGGAACGTCGAGTGTAAGCACTAGTCCTGCCATCGAGAAATCGATCTCGATTAAGAGATTTTTGAGATTTTACCATAAAATTTTGGAAATAAGGTGGAAATTTGAATCGTTCTACAACCTTCACCAATTTTTCTTTTTCATTCTTTGGCCCAGTGTTCCAACACCCTCAAAAATGAACCAGAGTAAAAAGTTCGAAATTCGGAAAAGCTGCTTAAATACATAATTATCATTTCAAATTTAACAAATGCACCCCCAATATAGTCTGAAATACGTGACAAACGCGTCTCTCCCACAACAACCCTGTCCATGCGGCGAACGCATCTCCCCCACCACAACTCCGTCCACGCGGCGAATACTTTTCCTCCACCACTCAGTGCTCTCAGATCGAGCCAGAAATTTACCCCCTCCACATCCACTATTTTATCGAAAAAAAAAAATTTATTGAATATAATATGGAAAAATTTTCTTACCACTATCCCGTTCGTGCGGCGAACGCGACCCGATGCGCCGAACGCATTAACCCCACCACAACATTTTTCAACACGGCAAAAACGCACTCCCAATCAAGAAAGCTATTAAGAAAAATAAGCAAATGTAATTTTTCACAAAAAACCAATACCTTATCATTCGAGATGAGAATGTAAAAATAAATTATTTAAATAGATAAATTTCGAGGGGTTGACAACTCGTGAAATCAGGTGTACACTTACATTGAAATCCCCTAAATTCTCCTAAAATATCTGAAGTTACTTAAAGTTACTTAATCTCTCCTGAAATCACTTGGAATATCTTCCAGTCATTGAATTATTCTGAAATATCTGAACTAGAAAACACTTGAGAGTCTTAAAATTATTTCCAATTACTTAAAATTATTTAAAAACTCTATGAATCCATTGAAAATCTTTAAAATCATTTACAATAATATAAAATTTATTTTTACTGTTTTTGAATTGTTGGTAAATGTGTTATATCGTTGATAACATTCTCACATTCATAACAACATTTTTAGTTGGTCAAAATTTTGAAAAAAAATCAAGTCGGTAAAGTAGGGATTTGATTTTTTTCAAAATTATGGCTCCAACTAAATATACAAACGTAATTTAATGTCTCATTTCCTATATTCCAAATTGTGAGAGCAATATATGATTCCTTTTGGAGATGGTGAGCGCCAAAAAAAATTTTTTACAACCAAGCGCAAAGCATGCCCTTAACTTTAATTTAAAAAATTTTTAATGTGACATCAATAATTTTAGAAGTAACGTTACAGAGAGAAAAATATCGGTAAGGTAGGGATCGGAACGTCTTTTGGAAATCAATTGGACTGACATGGACGTCCTAAAGACATCTTTAGGACGTTCTCAGGATGTCAATGTCTTTTTGCCCACTGGGGTAACATTGTTACAGTTTTTATAACATCTTTACATGGTTTTTATCCTGCTCATATTATTTTATTAATTTATTAGGTTGCTTTTAACATTGTTTAACGTTGTTTTAGAAAATATTAAAAACATTTTGAGAACCCGACTGTTTCGAGAAATAAAAAAAACATATTAACATCGAAAACTCAGCAGTTTTTAAAACCCGAATGTGTTTGATAACTCGAAATTATAATTTATATAATCCTTGTAAGGGGAGAGGGGCAGCAGTTTAATGTACACATCATAATTCCCCCCTCATTAATATTAAATGATATTCTTAAAACACAAAAGTTACAGCCATAGACATATTTCTCTCAGCCAGTAACTTTCACTCGTCCACCCGCAATTGGTACTACTTACTCCGCACCGCACACAGACGTGGTAAGCGTCACACGGGCGGGCGGCGGCGGCAGTTTAGGTCTGATTGTGATTGTGGATTCACCATCAACGGCGTTACGTCGTTTCTTGTGCACCAGGTACCCCGGACGCGATTTCGGATTACCACTCGACGGCGCTACGTAGTTTTTTATGCACAATGTATTTAGAGCGTATTTTGGGATAGAAATTCAACAGCGCTATGTAATTTTTCGTGCAACACCCTAGCAAAAGCTTCGGATTGAAATTCATTCTGAATCAATCCGAAATTTTCCAAATAATTCCGAAATTTGTATCCGAACCAATCAGTTTCATTCCGATCTAATCCGAAGGAAGTTTTCAATCCGAATTAATCCGAAGCCTATTCAAGATCAATCCGAATAAATCCGCCAATCCGAATAAATCAGAATTAATCCGAGCTTTCAATTCGAATAAATCCAGTAAATCTGAATGAATCCGAATTTTTCGGAATCATTCACATTCATTCGGATTATTTCGGATTCAATCGGATTGAAAGTTCTGATTGACCTGATTCATTCGCATTGAAAGTTCGCATTGACCGGATTTATTCGGATTATTTCTTATTAATGCGGATTAGTGGATTCATTCGGATTAAAGGGTCGGATTGCTTTTTAATGGGTTTCGGATTAATTCGGATTGAAAACTTCCTTCGGATTAGATCGGAATGAAACTGTTTGATGCGGATACAAATTCCTGAATGATACGGAATGAATTTCAATCCTTAGCTTTCGCTATGTGGATTTAACAATATAGCAGAAATCTCAATGCAGTTCGTACTGAAATCACTTTTTGGGATAATTTTACATATTTGGCAACATTTATGTTTTGGAAATATTTTTTAAACTAGAACCATAAGAAACCCATGCTTGAAACATCTGTTTAGCATTATGTTGTACAGTGAACGCTTTTGAAGAATCGAATTCTTCGATATGTAGGTTTTTTTAATGAAAATTCTTGACCTATCCAAAAGTCGGGTATTCGGGTATTTCCAGAGCTCGAAAATAGCCCGAAATTCTTGTGTAATAGATGAGACTGACGGTTTTCAAGCCTCTCATCTCACAGTTGTCCTTTGCTGCGTCCCCATCTTTTCATTTCTCCAAAAATTTGAACTTTCAATGTGCAAAGATTTTATTTCTGTTTTTTTAGATGTTGCGTTTCTTTTTGTTTTTATAGACGCGCAACGAAAATGTTGGAGATTGAAAATAGTACCACGAATGAAGAGTGCGTACGAATACAGAATTCTATGCTTCTTCAACAGGAAACCGTTCAGATTGGAGAAGAGGCACTATTAACCTTCGTTAGCAGCTTCGTTGCACAAGCAAAAGAAGAGGAAGAGGAAGTAATACTTCAAGATATATGTGAAGAAATAGATTTCTCTGGAGAAAAGTGTGAGGCAGAGGATGAAGTAGTTATTTATTATAGAAATTCGGAAAGCAGAAGATGCTATTCCGCAAGTAGTGCTCGGCGAAATAGAGATCCTGATGGTTGATGAAGAAGAATATTTTAAAATAGAAGATGAAGAAAACATGTTGCCTCTTAAAGAAAATTTTATGCAAAAAAATTTTCAGGATGAGACATTGCCCATTATTGAGGCTGAACATGTTATAAAGAACATAGAGCAGAAATACAGCTCAAACGTGTCTTCATTTTCATCTTCTTCGGACATTTCACATATTGTGCAGGAAATGGATTGTTTGCATACCACTTCTGATCCAGAAATGGAAGAAAAAATTGACAATGCCAAACAAAAATATTGCCGTGAAAACGCGCCAAATTTTTCGGCACATGCAATTGATGGCAATCGCATTGTCGATTATAACCATGTCATTACACTCGAATCTCCCAATATCGACCTTCCCAATATCGACAATCTCCCAATATCGACCGCATTCCTTTCTCATTATCGACCTGCAGTTACCTCAAATATCACTGGATACATTGCGCATGAGTTGCACGCTCGGAATCTGATTGGTTGCTATTCGCGCGCAATTTAAAACGCTAAAAAATATTATTTATATGCAATACGCATGCGCAATTAATATGACGCATGCGGTATTGGTGTGACATTTGAGAAGAGGAATTTCGTCGATATTGGGAAAGCGTCTGGTCTGGATTTCGTCGATATTTGGAGATTCGAGTGTACTGATATTTTAAACATAGCCTACGACGATAAAGGTTGGCATAAAGCATGGTGCACTAACAAGCGATGGGAAGTGATAGACTCAAGATAGGATAAATGCAAAACGTGTGTGAAATTATATTGCAGAACCTGTGGGGTCGCAATCACACACAAATCCCATCCAGGTGATGATCCTAACCACATAGATATTAATAAGGCTATGGTATGTGGGGCCATGACCTCAGGAAGCGGTTATTCAAACTTGCAACAAATGCTTACACCTGCTGGTATTCCGTTCATGGGTTCATCATCGTACATGAAGCTGCAACAAGTAGTCATTCATGATATTCTCGCCACAACAGAAGAAAAACTACAAGAGAATAACCGGGAAGAAAAACAGATAGCTATGGTGAAGGGCAACTTCATGTTCGTCCCCGATGGAGACGGCACAGTTTACCTAGTTGTAACCACAGTCATCAGTGATGCTTCATGGTTGCAGAGAACCTATCCAGGAGGAGCTAGGTTAGGGTCATTTCGACACAGCTATGTTACATTGACCATGAGGCTAATACAAATCTCCAGGAATGAATTAGCAATTCGTAAGAGATTAAACATATAGTGAAAAAGTGATAAATGACTGGATAAATATTGTCCAACTTTCACAAGAAACACATGCAGATGGCACTGTGGCACACTGTATAAAGGGGTTTTTAGTCCAAATAATGGAATTTTAGGAAGCCCTTTACTTCGTAAAAAGGTGTGGAAATAATAATCGTCACTTTCAACTCTTTAACAAGAACCTTTATCTTTATTTAAGTAAAACTTCACATTGCACGTATATATGGAGCGTGCGCATCCGAAAGCAACTACTCTTCTTCTACTCCTTTACATATCTATCTATCAGCATACGCTTTTTTAGATGGGTAACTCGATGATGAGTTTTTTCATAGTCGAGAGGGGAAACTCCATGGTGAGTTTTTATCGATGATACAAGAGAGGAAACTCGATGGCGAGTTTGATCAATGCAAGGTTGGGTATAAAACTAGGTTATCCCCCACATGTATTATAGCGTAAGGCTATTTAGCGATGGCATTCAGCCATCTATATGTTTACTCTTTTATGTTTCGTCCCGGGTCCGCCACTGGACTCATCAGTAAGGCAATGTGGACGGACACTGCCTTAGACACATGGAGATTTTTCCATTGCCGGGAATCGAACCCGGATCGCCTAGCTTCTCAGCGCAGAACACAACCGCTGAGCTATGCTGTTAGGACGATGGTAGTGGTAGAGAGAATATAGTCACTGTGTGGCTATTCCCTACAGTATTAATAAAGGCAGACATTGTTAAGTCATTTTAGGTAATGTTTACGTTTTCTCAATGGAAATGGATATTTTTACGTAAAAATCATCCAGTGTTGATGAGGACTAACTAATATCAACTATTTGAGGTTATGTTTGCGTTTTCTCAACGGAAATGGATATTTTTTAGTAAAAATCATCCAATTTTGATGAGGACTAACTAATCTCACTATTTGAGGTTATGTTTGCGTTTTCTGAACAAAAATGGATATTTTTAAGTAAAAATCGTCGAGGACTAACAAATATCAACTATTTGAGGTTAGGTTTGCGTTTTCTCAACGGAAATGGATATTTTTTAGTAAAAATCATCCAATTTTGATGAGGACTAACTAATCTCACTATTTGAGGTTATGTTTGCGTTTTCTGAACGAAAATGGATATTTTTAAGTAAAAATTGTCGAGGACTAACAAATATCAACTATTTGAGGTTAG
>CAJFCO010017316.1:8159-23546 GCA_904066015.1 Synergus gifuensis | reverse complement strand
ATAAATTAAATAATTTATGCAAAATCTGGGAAATATTAAACAGAAAATATATCGAAATTATTACACACATTTTTTTTGTATTTCCTTTGTAATATTTCCAGAATCTAATTGCATCAATCCTTTAATTTATTGTTGACTACAAATTTTAATGGCATTTTCAAAAAGCAAGCCGAGCAAAATATACCTATAATATACGCATATTTTTTAAACTTAATTTATTTTTTTGTAATTTTATCAAACAGAAATACAGAATTGAATAAATAAATAGTGAAAATGAAATAAATACACCAAATGAAATCAATTTTAGGAAAATCATGCACTAAATTTTGTATTTCTATTTGTAAAAATTGCAAAAAAGTAATCAATTTCAATTTGCAAAATATTCGTGGTGTCTTTTACAAGAATTGCTTTTTAAGAGTGTAAATAAACTTTCTAATAGACAATACATTGAAGAATTGATAAGAGATTCTGGAAATAACACACAGAAAATACGAACAAAATATTTGTAATCATTTTTGCACATTTTCTGTGTAGTATATCCTGGATTTTGCATTAATTATTGAATTTATCTTGAATCAAAGATTTAGTTCAACACATTTAAACTATCAATGTATACATACATGCGCACTAATACATGCGCTTTATACAGTTTAGTTACTAAAGTGGTGGTAGGCGGCGCTGAATTCCGCCATTTCTATTACACACAGTCGTATAGGCCTAGCTCACCCCAGCCACCCCCGAATATTTTAAAAGTTCAATAAAATCACCCTCATTCAAAAATATGCCAGGTTTTTTCTGGTAATATTTTCAGTTGATGCAACACGGGTAAAAAAATGTTACAATCACTCAACGCATATAGAACTCACCCCAGTCACCCCAAAATATTTTTAAAATTCGATAAAACACCGTAGTTAAAAAATACGCCGTGTTTTTGCTGACAGGGTTTTCAGTTGATGCCAAAGAGGTACATAAAAATTCTCAATCACTCACACAGCATGTTGAACTAACCTCAGCCATCCCTAAAATATTTTTAAAATTCAACAAAAGATGCCTAATTCCAAAATACGCCAGGTTTTTTCTGATAATGGTTTCAGTTGATGCCAAAGGGTCAAAAAAATGTCTCAACATAAATAAAAAAAAATTCAAAGATATATCCTTATCGTCTAAACAGTCCCTACCTATTTTAATGATTTCCTATGTCCTCATAGATTAATCAGAAAACTTTGTGTGATTTTAGTTATTAAGAAATGACGATATTCCGGATTCAATGTTCGAGGGACAATAAAAACAACCCTGTACTTAATTGAAAGTCGTTTCATATCGTAGCAGTTGAATAAAAATCCTTTATGAGTTTAGTTACTAAGAAATGGTGATATTCATACTTGGACGTTTAAGGTACGAAAACACCCCAAAAAACATGGTGTATGCCTAAAGAATTGTTAATCTCTCCAGTTCGTTGGTATGAATCTTTTGGTTTGGTAAATCTGATCGTCAAAATATTAGACTTTTAGCCAAATCTATTAGAGTTTTTGAGAAAAAAAAAACATTTCACTAAAATAAGCATTTTTACATTAAAATATATGTAATTTAAACTTTGATAAGCGTATATCTAAAAACTGTCAATTTTTCTTACTTTTTATCTTTCGAATTTTTAGTTTGCAGGTTGAATTTTGAATTTATTGAATTTTGCAATATTTAGGGATGACAGGGGTGAGTTACATATCAGTAATCGAGATGAAACTTTTTGCGTGCCCCTTTGGAATCAACTGAAACAATTATCAACAACATTCTGGCGTATTTTGAAATTGGGCTGCTTTTACTGAATTTATAAAATATTTAGGGGTGACTGGGGTGAGTTTCACATGTAATGAGGTGCTGAGACTTTTTGTGTGAACCGTTCGCATCAATTGAAAAAATCATCAGCAAAATCCTGGCGTATTTTTGAATTAGGGTGGTTTTATTGAATTTTAAAAGTATTTAGGTCTGACTGGGGTGAGTTCTATACACGCTGAGTGATTGTAATATTTTTTTACCCCTGTGGCATCAAGTGAAAATATTACCAGAAAAAATCTGGTGTATTTTTGAATGAGGGTGATTTTATTGAACTTTTAAAATATTCGGGGGTGGCTGGGGTGAGTTCTACATGCGCTGAGGGGTTGAGACTACATGTGTGCCCCTTTGGCATCAAATGAAAACACTATCAGCAAAAACATGGTGTTTTTTTTAACTACGGTGTTTTATTGAATTTTTAAAATATTTAGGGGTGAATGAGGTGAGTTATATATGCGTTATGGGATTGAGATATTTTTTTCCCTTTTAGCATCAACTGAAAACAATATTAGGAAAAACCTGCCGTTTTTTTTTGAATTAGGGTGATTTTATTGAACTTTTAAAATATTCGGGGGTGGCTGGGGTGAGTTCTATATATGTGTGTCATAAAATAACAGTTTTCATACATTTGAAAATAAAATTATTTTTCGTTATGCGTTTATGTTAGGAACTTTAGACTTATTGTTTAAGGGATGTTAAAAACATCCCCTAAAATTAATTCAAAACATATTTTTGCTATGTACGCTTCCTCTACTTGTTTGAAAGTCGTTTCGTACCGCAGCAGTCGAATAGAAATCTCTATTGATTTTAGTTACTAACAATAAGAAATGATGATATCCATACTTGGACGTTTAATGTACGAAAACACCCCAAAAAACATGCTGTATACCCAAAGAATCGTTAATCTTTCTAGTTCATGGGTATGAATCTTTTGTTTCGGTACGTTTGATCTTCAAAATATAAAAGTTTTATCCAAATCTATCAAAGATCTTATGAGAAAAAAAACTTTTTACTAAAATAATCATTTTTCCATTAAAATACATGCAAAAATCGAAACTTTGACAAGTGTTTGTCTAAAAACTGTCCATTTTTTTTAACATTTTTCCTTCGAATTTTTCGTTTGCATGTTCGAAAATACAAGAGAGAATTTTTTTAGAATTTTTTATCAAAAGGGTATTTTCTGTACATTTGGTTGGGGTCCTTTCCCGATGCAGAACTGTTTTTTGAAATAAAATAATTATTTTCAATAGGGGAGAGACCGGGGCAATTCGTGACAACGGGAAAAATTTGAAATAAACGTCACCTGAATCCATGTGCCAGGAAAAATCTGAAAAAATTAACGTAAGTGGCACTAGTGGCCATTTAGGTTGCTACGAAGTTTGACACGCGCCTATGCTATGATACGTTTTTAGTGACCGTAAAAGTGTTTTCGTGTCGTAAAAGTAAAATTTTGAGATCTTCGATTTTTTGTTTTTACCACGAATTCATCAGTTGGGAATACCGTGCTGTATGTAAAACTTGTTCTCCAGATTGTTATGAACATATGTGGAACACAAAATGAATGCACTTTTAGCTTATATGGATGTTATTTAAATCGAAAAATGACAAATGACGCTGGGGTAATTCATGACATGAGCACCCGGGGTATTTCGAGACACATATATTACATTTGCAATGTTCCTATTCTTTACACATGAAGTGAGCAGTAAGCCTAATGACGTTAGCGTACTAACCACAAAATATTTCAATTCTGATGAAGACTAAATATCATGAGTTCTAGTTTATTAAATCAATAAAGTCATTACGATGTTTCATAAAACAATAGATTTGGGTATTACAATTCATTATGTACAGTATTAGATTGATTTTATAGTACAGTTCATTATATACAGTTGATTGAAAACAGTGTCACGAATTGCCCCATACTCTGTCACGATTTACCCCGGTATCGGGGTAATTCGTGACACCAGACATGGTCAGACATTTTATGTTCTATCTAAAATCCATATGATAGAAGACACAAAAAAATTTTTTTAACAAACTAGAGAGTTCAACCAGTAAAAAGCCATAGCTGATATTTTTTTATTTATAATAGTGTACTCAGGATAAATTTGCAAACTCAAAATGTCACGATTTGCCCCGGTCTCCCCTACCTATCGTTAGGTAACCTCATATTCAAAAACTTATCCTGGCTTTAAATCAGCCCTGTGCATCTCCATATTTAAGAACAAAAACTTATCCCCGTTAGTGTTACGCGGTGGTTAGTTCCAATTCTCTCCAGCGTGGCGCTGATTGAAATATTACTCCCGGTTTTCCCATTGCAAGCAATGGGACTCAATTAGTTTTTAAAAGTTTTTAGGTAAAAAAAAAAGGATTTTTCCGCATAAAAACTTATTGATATTAAAACAATATTAATAATATAATATTTAAAAATAATTTTGCTAAGGGTTTATATGTATTATAAAGGGAAAATGTGAATAAAAAAATACTGTGATTATATCGCCTAGCAGATTAAATTAATCTTAGATTTAAATTTAAATAGAAAGTTAAATAAGCTGAAAGTTAAAATTAGTTTCGTCACAAAATAGTAAACAATATAATAAAAAGAGGATTTCCTAGACAATTATTAATTATCTGTGTATTATAATACATATAAATCCTTAGTAAAATTATTTTTAAATATTATATTATTAATATTGTTTTAATATCAATAAGTTTTTATGGGGAAAAATCCTTTTTTTTTACCAAAAAACTTTAAAAAACTAATTGAGTCCAATTGCTTGCTATGGAAAAACCGGGAGTGATATGACAATCAGCGCCACGCTGGAGAGAATGCGAACTAACCAACTCGTGACACTAACGGGGCGCCATTTTTATTCAAGATGCACAGATCTGCTTTAAATACCACGATAAATTGTTTTCAAAATATGGGAAATTATCTTTGAATAATGTAGTATTAGAATGTAAGCGAAATTTCCAGATGCAAACCTGTTTTTTGCAATAAATTAATGATTTTCTATACCTATCGATAGGTAACCTCACATTCCAAAATTTATCCTGGCTTTAAATATCACGATAAATTGTTTTCAAAATATGGGAAATTATCTTTGATTAATGTAGTATTTGAATATAAGCGAAATTTCCCGATGCAGAACTGTTTTTTGCAATAAAATAATTATTTTCAATACCTATCGTTCGTTCCAACGACTGACTTGAAGTTGTAATACATGGAAATATTTCCGAGAATATTTCCCTGGCCGGTAGAACCTGGCCACCAGTTTCAGCGTCATTTAAGGAGTTACACTACCCAGGAAATTTATTTTTTTTCAAAATTTTGTTATTCGATTAAATGATGTATTAGGTGCGCAACTAAGTTCTCGCTGTTTTTTGTATGAAAATGCAAATTTATTGTTAAAAAATGGTTACAAATGAATCATTCAAAGTATTGTCCATCGCTAGCTACAACTTTTTCCCATCTTTCTGGCAGAGCTCGAATACCTTGACGATAGAAGTGTTCGTCTTTTGAGGCTATCCACGAATCAAGCCAGTTTTTTATGTCTTCATAAGAGTGGAAATGCTGCTCAGCCAGGCCACGTGCCATCGATCGAAACAAATGGTAGTCAAAAGGAGCAATGTCTGGAGAGTACGGCGGGTGGGGTAAGACTTCCCATTTGAGCGTTTTCAAGTAGGTTTTAACGGGTTTAGCAACGTGAGGTCGAGCGTTGTCATGCAGTAAAATCACTTTTTCGTGCGTCTGCTCGTATTGTGTCCGTTTTTTGCGTAGTGCTCGGCTCAATCGCATCAATTGAGTTCGATACAGTTTCCCAGTGATGGTTTCGTTCGATTCCAACAGCTCATAATAAATAACACCGACCTGGTCCCACTAAATACACAGCATAACCTTTGCAGCGTGAATATTCGGCCGAAGCGACGACGTAGAAACATGACCGGGCATTCCTCAAGATTTTTTTTCTCTTTGGGTTGCTGTAATGAATCCATTTTTCATCACCCGTCACGATGCGATGAAGAAAATCCTTCCTTTTTTGCCGCTGAAACAGTTGTGCACAGGCGAAGAAACGATGCTCAACGTCTCTTGGCTTCAAATCATAAGGAACCCAAGTTTCTTGCTTTTAAATCATTCCCAACGCATGCAATCGATTGGAAATGGCTTGACGGGTAACTCCTAATGCTAAACTAAGCTCTTCTTGCGTTTGGTATGGATCCTCATCAAGCAATGCCTCCAGTTCAGCGTTTTCGAAGGTTTTTGGCCTTCCTTCACGCGGACGGTCGTTAATATCGAAATCACCATCTTTGAAGCGACGGAACCAATCACGGCACATTGTTTCGCTTAAAGCAGCATCTCGGTAAACTTTTTGTAACTCTCGATGCGCTTCAGCCGCCATTTTCTTTGAATGAAAGAAGAAAATTAACACTTCCCGCAAATGACGATTATTTGGCACAAAATCAGACATTTTCACATAACCAAAAGTGTATAACGCAAAATTAAAATCACTAATGTGTCAAAGCGCTTTGTTTACCATATGTCTAAGCTTGGCTCATGACGCTTTAGATATATAAAAATCGACCAGCACTTACTGCTGTAGCTATCTATTGACAAACAGCAAGAATTTAATTGCGCACCTAATATAAACTATTCAAAAATAACATTCAGCAAGAATGTTGGTGGAAAGGCTGTTATAAATAAATTTTTTAGATTTTTCTTCGGAAGCGCCTCTGAGCGCTCCGAAACGTTTGGATAAGGATCTTAAGGATCTTAAGGATCTTAAGGATCTTACGGCACTCAGGAAGGAGACCGACGAGCTGAATTTAAATGTAGAAGGTCAGTTTTATGGAGCTGGGATAGCAGAGTAAAGGTGAAAAAATAAGCAAGCTCATATTTTGAAAATTTCATATCACAAATACGTTTTTAAACTTTCAACGCGTTTTTCTCGAAACTATGTTTTTCAAATCGGTGTGCAGCATATCTCGCTCAATTTTTGTCCAATTGACTTGAAATTTTAATCGCAACTACTTAGATAGATGTCCTGTCGAAGTACATACGATTTTTATGATTGATAAATTATTATGTTTGTAGTTAACAATTTAAATTCGATTTTTTGCTAAAAAATGAAAAAAAAAGTTTACTCATACAAAGGCCGTAGCCGGATAAGCATGGTGAAACTGCCCCCGCATGGATTTGGTTCATATTTAGGGGTAGGTTTCTCTCACTATGAAACTAATTTACCCTAAGTGCCAAGTTAAAAAAAAAATGTTTACAAAAGTTATAAACAATTTTTAAAAAATTTTAAAAATCAGTTTTCCCAAAATTGGCTCAACCGATTTTGATAATTCAAATGTATATTGTAGAGGGTACTAAGAAAATTAAAAAAAAAAATTTACACCCAATTCCTTTTGAGGAGAGGAGGTGAAAAAATTATTGTAATATTGTAATAATTTTTTTTAATATTCTTTTTGTTGCAACACCGCCAGTTTTTTTCTATAATTTACATATATCTAAAGTAACAACATATATTTTTCAGGATAAAATCAAAAGGGTACTTCATAGTTAAAAAAAAATAAAATGTAATTTTTGTCCCCTAATTTATATGTAATTTCGTAGGATTCAGGAGCCAAATTAATTTTTAGCTTAAGACTCAATAAATAAATATCATTTGAACAATATAAGTTACACTATTACGCTATAAACTTAATATTCCTCACTGTCTTCCTCTATCACGGTATTCATACTTTTTTCTGTAAACAGTTTGCTGAGAATTTTTCAGCAGGTCTTACGATTTTCAACAAGTATCTTGCATGTGATAAGTAATATATAATGGCTGCAATATGGGAACAGCAGCCAACTGTTCGTGGACCATTGGCGCAGTCACAAGCATACCTTTTTATTCCTGCAACACCCACACTGTGTGGTTTATAATCAATGAAACATCTATGTACTTTCCGACTAATGTGTCTTAACTGTACCTGAACCTTTAGAATATTTACCTGCTCTTTCACAAATTGCAAATTGAAAGACACATTATCGTTCATCATTTCGGCCAAGTACGAAACTGCTTGTGAGAGTTGATAGGAACCCGTAAATAAAATTTATAGGTATTTTTCTGTCAACTCTGGAAAATCTAAAAGTTCGTTTGAAGAAACACTTTGAAACATAAGCTTTTTAGGAAGCCAGTCATTCTCTTTGACTTCGTTAGCCAAAGTGTTTTCCATATCTATGTTGTTTCATTCTCGTTAAAATGTCTTCTGAAAGATGGACATCTGTTTGTAACGTTTTTCCAAATTGATTGTGTAGAAATGCTGCAATTTTAAAATAAAATCCAACCTTCGGAAGCAATTTATTATATCAATTTCATGATCTAGTAATCGATATTTTTATTTAATTATTTCATGGACGGATTCCACTGTCCATCGAATTTTTGTGACGAAACATGACTAGTTTGATTCTTTAGTTGTGAACTGATTCCGCTTACTCTTTAAAGCTGGCAACAGTAAAATAAAGCCCTTTGATTCCAGTGCGTCTTTCGCATCTCGAACACCACGGTCAAGAAAGAATTTGTCGCCTTTATTCATTAAGGGGGGGGGGGGGGGGGTTTCGGTCCATTCGATGAAAAAAGTGCATGTTTTTAGGAATTTTTTTGGGCGATACAGGTACTGCTAGTTTATTTTGACAATATGTAACTTATATTACAACTTTTAGACTATATTCCTGGAAATTTATATTGCGGTGGACATGATAACTCAAGTCAGAATCATCAGAAACAAAAAATTCAAATTGGGTTTCATAAAGGAGATGTTTCTTGTGGTAACGCTGGGACGATTTTTTTTTTGATTTTTTGAATTTTTGGTAGCATTTGGAAGCCAAAAACACGATTTTCGCTAAAAAAAAATCGATTAATTTGTTATTGTAAAATCAACAATTATTTTAAAAAACGAAAAAGGCTCCAGCGTTACTTGGGGAATTATGTGAAGAACAACTGTGCAAAATTTCAAAACGATCGGCCCACTAGATTTTGAGTTATGCTGTCCACCGACATTAAAAATAACACTTTTCGGGAGAACGCTTTAAAGCATGCTTTCAAGCAAGTATACGAAATCGAGGTGGAGCAACTGACCATATATTTCCGTCATTTTTTCTCCGATTGACCTGAAATTTTTACACAACATTCTTGAAATGTTGTACTATCAAATAAAAAAATAAGAAAAACTCGAAAGAAAAATCTTAAATACGGAACCCCCCCCCCCCTTAAAAAAGTGCTTTCAAGCAAGTATACGAAATCGAAGTAGAGCAACTGACCATATATTTCCGTCATTTTTGCTCCGATTGACTTGAAATTTTCACACAACATTCTTGAAATGTTTTACTATCAAATAAAAAAAAAAGCTTAAATACCGAAACCCCCCCCCCACCCTTAATATACACAAAACATCCGGATCTTCAATAAAATTTTTTATAATTTCAGCGTCATTCTAATTCGCGTAAAATGGTCCTGCCATATTTATAGTACTCATCCGGTTGTTGTACAGATAGTAAAAGGCTTACATAAGGGAACCTTTTTTAGCCTGAGTAAAATTTTCGCTGGTACTCATTATTACTTCTTTTCTGATGGCGAGCATATGTACCGTCACAAATTAACGTTTGCTCGTCATCAGAATTAAATAACATTTTAGAGACATCAGTAATGTGAAAATCTATTAAGTCACGTCTAGAGATAGCGTTTAATCCAAATCGTGAGGGTAAAACATCTTTTTCAAAAGAGTTCATGATGGATGTGGAATACTCAGAGACAAGTTGCTCTCGATCTAATTGCAAAATTGCAGCAACCATTTTGTGGGAATTTCCTGATCTTAATTTTAATAGAAACAAAACAAGAGCTTGGATTACTACATCAAGGCTCTCGTTGTTTCTTATTGACGTTAGCATTTCGCGCAATTCGATAATATTTTCCCATGTATAACCTGTAAAAAGATTTATTTTTTCTTTAGATAAAGAAAAGTCTCCAACTTTGTCACATGTGCCATTATATATTACTTATCACATACAAGATACTTGTCGAAAATCGTAAGACCTGCTGAAATTCTCAGCAAACTGTTTACAAAAAACAGTATGAATAGAGGAAGACAGTGAGGAGGATTAAGTTTATAGCGTAATAGTGTAACTTATATTGTTCAAATGATATTTATTTATTGAGCCTTAAGCTAAAACTTAAGTTGGCCCCTGAATCCCATGGAATTACATACAAATTAGGGGATAAAAATTACATTTTATTTTTTTTAACTATGAAGTACCCTTTTGATTTCCTCCTGAAAAATATATGTTGTTACTTTGGATATATGTAAATTATAGCAAAAACTGGCGGTGTTGCAACAAAAAGAACATTAAAAAAAAATTATTACAATATTACAAGAATTTTTTTCACCCCCTTCTCCTCAAAGGAATTGGATGTCAATTTCTTTTTAAATTGTCTTAGTACTCTTTACAATATATATTTGAACCATCAAAATCCGTTGAGCCAATTTTGAGAAAACTGATTTTTTTAATTTTTCAAAAATTGTTTATAACTTTTGTAAAATTTTTTTTTTTACTTGGCACTTTGGATAAATTAGTTTCATAGTGAGAGAAACTTATCCCCTAAATATGAACCAAATCCATGCGGGGGCAGTTTCACCATGCTTATCCGGCTACGGCCTTTGTGAATTTTTAAACAAAATTTAAAATCCTATATACTTCGACAGAAAAACAATTGTAAATTAAGACAAAAAATTTTTTTTTGTTCCAGATGACACACCAGGACTGCTACGCTGCACACCGTTTTCATACTCCAAAAATTTTTTTTTGTTTCTTATACTGCCACGACGCCATATTGTTGTAAATACATAAATAAAAAATATTTTTGAGAACTTTAATATGTGTAATAAAGCCCTAAAATTTTTTTTATCCACCACATACAACTCGAGAAAAAAATTCACAAAAAAAGCTTCTTTTTTCGACACGCCTGGGTAGTGTAATCCCTTAATGCTTCCTCTATGAGGATGCAAAGTGCTCATTGAATGAGCACAAAAGTTGATACAACTTCACAGCTAGTTAAGAGATTTCAATGAATTTTAAACGAATTCGAAGGTTTTCGTGAAATTTTAGGGGATTTAAAAAGATTCAACATATTGTAATGATTTTTTGGCATTTTAAAGATTTTGTGAAATTTTATTAAATTTCTCATAAATTTAAAGGATTTGAAGAGATTTTTCTAATTAAAAAATATTTTTTAAGAATTTCATGGAATTAGATGAGATTTCCAATAAGAATAAGATTTTGATGACTTAAAATATTTTATGGATTATGTAATTTAAAGGATTTTAAAGGGATTTGAAGGTTTTCGTGAAATTGTAAGGGACGAGCATGTATATGTATTTTTCAAAGTTATTTTTACAATTGTATATCAGTGGTACCAGTGTTTCGTCGTAGTGTAACTCAAATTGGTTATGGTATTGTATCTGAAAATAATGTTACCTCTTTAGAAGGTGGCGTAATGTGCTGACCCGTGACTTCGTTAATATATTCCTGCCCTTTAACCAGAGAAAGGTAAAAGCACTTGGAGAACCATTTCGCATGTTGTTCCCACGGGTCATCTTCCGGTTCCCAATCCTTCAAGCCTCCACCGCAATGATAGCAAAGTGTCTGATCGCCTTTCCCCGTGTAATAAAATCCAGCATCTGCCAATTGCTCTTTAGTCTGTGGCATTGACTTCGGCCAAGAGTCGAAGGTTCGCAGTCTCGCGTCATAACTCGCGTATTCAGGATGCACAGGTCCTTTAGGTCGGCTAAGCCCAAAACAGCCAAGTTTTGCCGAACTCGGGAGTTGAAAGCTCGTTGACGAAGTTGTAGAGGTGCAATCTGGTCCGGATCCTGGTCGATATTCAACTCCGTAAGGACCACAAACGTCTCGACTTCGCGGTCTCGGTGTTGGAACGTTGTTTGGATCAACTCCGATCGGCACGTTGCCGCAATTTATTTTCCTAATGAATCTACATCTTCCGGACCAGCGCTGATGATCAACCATAGGATCATCGCCTTCCAACCACTGACGTATCTCGACCTGGCACTCGAAACATCTGACTTTGTCACTCTCTCCGGTGTAGTAAAAACCAGCCGCTGCGAGTTTTGCTGGGTCCATGTAACTCAATGGCCAGTTTTCAAAGCTCTGTAGCCTCACGGCTTCAAAATGATAATCCGAGTTATCCACCTCGTCGGTGTTAACTGAATTTACTGTTGAGATTATTAGTGGATTTGAGTGTTGATTTTGATAAGACTTTAGTGCACTTGATAAGGGTTCCCTTATATCGCGATGCTCTACCATTCCTGTCATGGTTTTTATTTTTGTTTAATTTATCTCCCTTGATGGGATTTTTAAATTATTGGTCGTTGTAGGCACACCTGCAAAAGATTAAAAATTAAAGATAAAATAGTTTCAGATGGACAATAATATTTATGTTTTCTCTTCTCATCTTAATCCTCTTAAAAACTATTTTAAATAAAAATATATATATTTTTTATATGTAAAAAATAAAAATTCAAAAAAAAATTAAAATAGTTTTTTTTTTCAAATTAAATGCCTGAAAAAATGAAAACCGTTAAGGCAGAAATCAAATAAATAATAAATGGCCTTAACTAACTTAAAATTATTTTTAAGTAGATCAAGGCATTTTAAACGATATTAAAGAATTTCAAAGTATTTTAAGAGATTTCAGATGATTTAAAAAAACTTTCACTACACACATTTTTTTTATTGAAATTAAAGATAGTGGTAATTTTAAAAGAATTCTAAAGAATTTAAGGATTAAACAAAAATTCACAAGATATAAAAATATTTTGACATTGTCAAGGATTGCAAGAAAAAAAAAAACCACGATTAAGGCTGATGGAATTTGAAAAACTTTAATGTAGAGAAACTCGAATTCCAGGGGCGCGACTAGTACGGGATTCTGGGTGTCAGAACACTCAGACAGTAATTCAAGTATACCTACTTGAAATATGAGTGGGTGTCCAAATTATTAGAGGGATAATACAATTCCACACTAAAAGCACTTTTTTAGGGTTTGGAATCCGTTTTTTTTTTTTTTTTTATTTAGTTTTAATGTGTAGGGTGGCTCCCGACACCCACTGTTTTGAGACCCTTGTTTCGCGCCTGTCTAATTCTGTCAACTTTTCACTAGGATTTGGTATTGGGTTTTTGAAGGGAGATAAGGGCAAATTGATCGATTTTTGGTAGCACACTGTGGGAAGAAAAGGTGTAGAACATTTTAAGACTCACCAGTTTTTCGATAAAATGAATATATTAGGCGATGGAGGTGAATAAAAATGCGCCGATAATGGCGGATATTTTGACAGCACCACAAGAAAATTATAGATAGACAGCTGCTGCGAATTGACTGATAGTCACTGAGGGTTCGAGGCACGGAGGTGAAGCTAGCATAGGAACTTCCGGTAACAAGCCTTACTTCCGTGCCAGGCCGATCTGGGGTCCTTTATAGGGAGTTTAAAGTTATACAAATTATGAGTCTAGGGAATTCCGAAGTTGTTAATGTGCGAGGACTGAAACCGAAAAAGTTGAACGGGTTGACGGTTCACCGCTTAGGTTATGTCGGAAAAAGAAGTATGTGATGTACTTTCAATAAAAAGGTAAGTCTATTAATTATCCTTTAATTTTATAACGTTTCTCTTAGAAAAAGTTTCGTTTTTACAAGTTTTGTGCTTATCCCTCGAAATTCCTTAAAATCAAATGAAATCTCTTTAAATCCCTTATAATTCTTTTAAATTATTTAAAATGTCTTGAAATCTTATAAAATCTGTTGACAATTCTTAAACTCTTTTTAATTGCTTTAAAAATCACTTAAAATCTAAAATTTAAGATACTTAAAAAATTTTTTGAATTACTTGAAAATTATGAAACTATTTGAATATTTTTAAATCACTTAGAATCTTCTCAAATCCTCTATCCTGTAATTCAGTGGACTACTGAATTTTTATAATATCAATTGTTGAATTAATCGGATTTTATTTCAGTCTGCATTATTATTGTTATTGTGTATTATGTATTATTATTATTATTTGTATTATTATTATTGTCAAACATCAAAATAAGACTGTTTTTCTGTCAAGGATTTAACTTATTCTACAATTTTTTATTCTAGTTATGAATTAATACTCTAAGAAAGATTTTATAAAAGAAAGACTATTCTTATAATTAGTTCTTCAAGAGTTTAACTCTTTTACTATGTTGTAACGATTTATAATTGTTCAAAGTGTAATTTAAGTTCTTATTCAAATTGCTATTGTAGTTCTGAATTAATGCGAGAACAATATTCTCTAAGAAAGAGATTTTATAAAAAAAGACTGTTCTTATAATTAGTTCTACAAGAGTTGAACTCTTTCATTAAGTTTTCACGATTTATAAAATTGTTCAAAGTTTAATTTAAGTTCTTCTACAAATTGTTATTGTAGTTATGAATTAGTGCGAGATCAATATTCTCTAAGAGATTTTATTAAAAAAAAAACTGTTTTAAACAAAGAGAATAATTTTGTACCTTGATTCATTGCGTTCACTTTTTAAAATTGCTTTTCCAAATTACTATTTAATCTGACAGAATAACGATCTTTTTATTAATTAACAATGCCATTTACGATGTTACTACATAATTCAATTCGAGTATGCAATAACAACGATTAATGGTATTGTTAATTAATAAAAAGATCAATAAGAAAAATATTTCGATTTTGAATATCCCGCCTGCATGCTCGCTTTTGTATTTAGTTCTGCCAGGAGGCACTTATGGCGCATCGGTCGCTCCATAAGCGGCCATATTGCCAAAATCTGTTTCCACTTTTTAAATGGAGCTTCACCCCCGTGGTTCGAGGCTATGTATTTCTATAAAGGCTTTACAGTGGTGACCTCACTCGGCGATAGTTTTGACGGGAATGATTTGAATTGCAGTAAGAAAGATAATCTCCGATTTTAAAGATTTATTCGATTATTGACAAGTTTAAATGATTTTAGTAATATAAATGCATTGTTAAATTGTTGCTAAAGGTAGGGATTCATTTTTTCTTAAAATAAATATGAGGAGGATCAAACGACAAAAGATTACTACGATCATCTTTTTCAAATGTCGGATCTTGTATCAGAAAAGGAATAAATAATTTACTTTTAAGAGTTCGTAATAATATTCAATATCCCTACCTTTAGCAACAATTATTCAATGCATTTATATTACTAAACTCATTTAAACTTGTCAATAATCGAATAAAACTTTAAAATCGGAGATTATCTTTCTTACTGCAATTCAAATTATTCCCGCCAAAACTATCGCCGAGTGAGATCAGCAGTGCACTGTAAAGTATTTATAGAAATACATAGCCTCGAACCCTCAGTGACTATCAGTCAATTCGCAGCAGCTGTCTATCTATAATTTTCTTGTGGTGCTGTCAAAATATCCGCCATTATCGGCGCATTTTTATTCACCTCCATCGCCTAATATATTCATTTTA
>CAJFCO010017310.1:0-18361 GCA_904066015.1 Synergus gifuensis | reverse complement strand
TTATCTGTCTCACACTCGTATGGACCCAGAGCCATAATTACCTTGGTAGCGAGGGGCTGGCGCCAGAGTGCGGTGAGGGGGGTATCCGAGACCGAGGAGTGGGGGTGTCTTATCTGTCTCACACTCGTATGGACCCAGAGCCATAATTAACTTGGTGGCGAGGGGCTGGCGCCAGAGTGCGGTGAGGGGGGTATCCGAGACCGAGGAGTGGGGGTAAACGGCGGGGCGCCATAGTTGCCCTTAACTACTATTGACATTAAAATATGTTGAAAAAAACCTTTTTTAGGAAACTGGATTTTGTCACCACCACAAAGCTTCCTCTGTGAGGAAGCAAAAATGAATCAATAATTCCTTCAAATTCCCCCTACAACTCCCCAGTATGGGTAATCCCGAAAAAGGCGGATTACGAAGGAAATAAGAAATTGAGAGTTGTTATCGATTATAGGGCTCTCAATGAAAAGACTGTAGGCGATGCGTACCCCTTACCGAACATAATTGATATTCTGGATCAATTAGGAGATGCGAAATACTTTTCCGTATTGGACTTGGCAAGGGGATTTCACCAAATCGAAGTTGAACCGGAAGACAGGCATAAGACCGCTTTTTCCACCCCATTCGGTCATTACGAATTGAATAGAATGCCCTTTGGTTTAAAAAACGCACCAGCAACTTTCCAACGACTAATGGATCGAGTTTTAACCGGGTTACAGGGGAACGAAGTTTTTGTTTACATGGATGACATGGTCATTTACGCTAGTTCTCTTCAAGAATATAATTTGAAATTACAAAAACTTTTGGGATAACTGTGTAGAGTAATAAATTGTGTGAAAAGACATTATTTAAGGGTAAGTGATGTTATTTTATAAATTATTTAACTACATAGTTTATTATTATTTAAATCTGAAATCATTTATCATTTTCACTTTGAAGTTATAAGTCAATTCAAACCTAAAAGTGACAGATCTGATATTTGTGATATTTTGGAAAATACAAATTGCCCATTTTCGATAAATATACAATCATTTATATTTCTTTATTTGCCTCTGCTGCTTTTATTTGAACAGATTCTCGCATAAAAGGCTTTCAGGTTAGTTTCTAACAGTATTTTGTGATAAACATGGAGTGAAAAAAGCTGTTACTTTCAAACTCGTTCACGTTCACTATAAAGTTGTAAAACGATATGCTTAAAAAATATATAAATATCCTTCTCATCTTATCTCATTTACTTCATTAATTATGGATTTATTGATTTATTATATGAGTTTTCGAAATATATATGTACCATCTGTTTGTAGGTATTTGCAGATGCCATGTCTAACGATAGCAAGAGAGCGGTATCAACGCAGACAGATTCTGTAGATGTACAAAGCCTTGAACTTTGTGTAAAATGTAAAGGAAGCATTGACCCTGGAAATAAACATTCCAAGTCTAATTACACCACTGAGCACTTTTGGAGCACATTGGAAGCTCATTTAAATAATTTGGTTCCCACATACCTGAAAAATATTATTGAAGTGTAAAACTTGGCATATCACTTTGCATTCAGAGAGTTGACAGATGAAAACATTGATACCATAGAGACTTTCGCAGCGAAAGAATTGTATATGCTTCTGCGGAGCGATAAAATGGAAGAGTATTATGGAGAATTTTATAAGAATTCGCAAGGTTTTATATTTATGATGGGTGACAGAATACTCCTGAAGCAAATGATGAAATATGTCCAATCTACAAAACCTCAATTTTTGAAGAAACCTGAAAAGACCAATCGAAATACGTCATCAGCTTCGCAGAATCCGCCAAACCTTTCGTATATTGCGAGTGTAAATACTAACGTCGAGAGAAAAAAAGTACTGGATGCGATTGCTGTATTTGGGAATAACCACAAGGAAAACCTCGAAAGTGACATTTTACAAAAATGATTAGCAAGGGATATTGCAGTCGACATTATTGCTTTGTCTGATCCAACAGACGCATTAAGTAATTTTTCTTATGTTGCTCATATTACGTGCCCTGTGTGCTCAACGAGACTAAAAACTTCTAAAAGTTCACAGAAGAATACCTGCAAATGGATTTTGTCGAACTTTCATAAGCATATCCTGAAGCATTCAGAAAAAACCGATAATAAGAAAAAATCGATATCGCATGAAAATACTCCACAGAAGAGACCACTTACAACTAGTTCCGTTCAACCTCATCTTCAAAACACTTCTTTTTCTATTCAGACTGAATTTCCTCTACATTCTATAAATCGGACGGATGAATTATTTTACGCAGGTACACAAAACCATCTCGTACAACCTTTTAATGACATTATGGAAATTCAAGATGCAATGGATGAGATGATCACATACCGTCAATCCTTAGACGTACCATTCGATCCACCTAGTGTACCACTAAGCAACACTGCTTTGGAATCTCACTTTGCTCAAGAAGAAGAAGGACATGATTCGACATCATCCAGTTCACAAGTTTTAAGCGCAGCTATGACGGCTTTGATCGGTCAGGGGGAAGAATAGCGCAGAGTAAATACCGAACGATTTCCTTTGTAAATTTTTCTAATGTTCGAACACAAAATGTATAAGACCTTTCTAATATAGGTAATCCAGTACAATCAGAAGAAATGATAGAGACTGATATAGATGAAAACGAATTATCTGGCCAAAATCTGTTGCAAATGTTACAAAAGGTAGGTGTCGAAAAAACTCTTGCTAAGAAAAAAGGATACAGTGATGTCGCGTAAACGAATTGAAATCATTTTTAGAAGCACGTAATTTACCACCACGTGTCTGGCTCAGTGAAGACGCAACGCGGATTATTAACCGAATTCATTATGAACCAAAGACCAATCAGTTGGTAGGATTTGTATTGCCTTTGGATAGTAATGGCATGCCGAAGACAAATACATTTTTAGCTACGTCTGCTAAAGCAATTGAGGAACTATTCGTGCAAAAAAAAACCTGCTTCATCATTGTATGCAATAATGGTCCAGCCATTAATGCAAGATAGTCCCTCATTTTGTTTATGTTTGTTCGGCACAGATAATAAGTTCGATTACCAAAACGTAAGAAGTTGATGGCGTTATATCATAAGTAGATTACGTCTAGTTTCTATAACTGTAGTGGGTGTATCGTCAGACGGAGACAGTAGTCTTCTAAAGGCAATGACAATCGAAAGTTTGTTAGGAACAAAAGAGTTTAATCTTTTAACTGGTGATGGAAGTGATACTCAATTGCCAGGCTTTCATGCTAAATTATTTCCGACAATTCTTTTCACGCAGGACACTCCCCATCTCGATGCAAAATTAAGATCACGGCTTATATCAATTTCGATTGTAATACCTATGGAATATTTTATTGTTTCCGTGGGTCACATTAAAGTATTGATGTAGAACATCTCTAAGGACAGCCATTTACTTACTGAAAAAGATCTCTCGGTTAAAGATAAGATGAATTTCAAAGCAGTCATGAAACTTTGCGATCCAAAAATATGGGCCCTTTTGGAAGAGTACGTTCCTGGAAGCGAAGCTACAAGAGCGTACTTAAAAATAATGTATTATACTGTAATATCTTATCTTTCTCAAGCAGTCACTATGAAATATCGCATATTTTACATCTGGTACTGCGTTTTTTTCCTACGGATGTGGAGGGCATGGTTGCGCAAAATGCCAAAGTACTCAGTGGTAAAAAATTTTATTACGAGAAATGCGTACTTATGTGTAGAACTAAATGCTCACTCTCTAATAAATGCTATCCTTGAAAGCGAGAAAAATAAGGCACCCGAAACGTTAATAACCTGGTTATTTAGTAGTGAAACGTGCGAGAGTTTCTTTTGACAGTTGCGATCTATGACGTCTACGCACTGTACCATGGTAAACTTTTCCATGTCAGAGTGTATTCATCGTATTTCACGCATACAGATTCAATCAGACGTTTCAGTAGCTAAATTTAAGAACAATGAAACGTTAAAATTTCCTTGAATGAAGCTTTTGGGTGCTTCATTTGAGTGTCAAGACACCGACCTTCCATCTCCAAACTTGGTGTACGATGGTGTTACTGGCACTCCGAACTACTCTGAACTCATAGGTGTTCTAAATTGTGCAAAATTTGATGCTTATGCTGCGTTGCAAAGTCTCGGTATGGATGTAGATCTAAGTGCCGCAGAAGACATAGATTTGCAGTGCACTTCGGAAAACGGAGATTTAATTGTTGACAATGATGACTTAGACGATGAAGAAAGGCTTGAGGAAATGGGTTGTAGTAGTGAAGATATTCTATTTCTTCTAATGTGGATAAATGTTTATCAACTCCCGAAAATCCGGCCTCAGAACTCTTAGAAGATCTAACACTGCTCTGTACCTATTCAAGGAAATGTAGAATTGAAAGATTACTCAGAATCTGTTAGACCTTTAAATAAAGCTAGTCCTTTTACTGAAGTTACAGATTCTAGTGGGAGAATAATCGTTGTGCGAAAGTCTTCAATCTGCTGGCTTCTAAATGAAGGAACAGGACAGTTGAGCAGTGATAGGCTTCAAAGAGTTCGTCAGTCTGAGTATAACTCTTACAAATCGTCTAAGGTAGGAAATGTTAACCATTCAAATTTCGTAGAACAGTGTAATCAAATAAGAATCGTTGATTGGACAATTTTTCGAAATGAGGGGATTAATAAATGTCGCGTTGGTCTGGTACTTAGTTTCTGCTATTTACAAGGCAAAACACGGAGATGCACAGAGTGCTCTAGTGAATACGTAAATACAGAAGGAAACAAAAAGGAGATTGGAGCCTTATGTCACTGGTTCCAAATACTTGGAAACGGTGGATTATCTTTAATCGATAATTTAACACACGACTATGTCAATATTAAGCAGTACAAATATACGATACACAGTCCACATATAACAGAGTTAGGATTATCTCTCAAAGAAGAAGTATATACTCAGACACGAGACTTATTTTAGAAGATGTTACTCTTAAGAAACCGACGGCTGTTTTAGTGGTACTTCTGTAGGACTTTTATATGTGATTGACACTTAAATCTGAGCTTTGATGTCTGTAATTATTCATATTATTACATTATTAAGTAAAAATAACAATACCCGGAGAGGGATGTTAAGTTTGCAATGAGCCTTATTCATACATATTTATAAAGAAATATGTAGACTGACTAATAATATATTATTTAGAATGAAAACTACTTCAATATTCATCTAATTTTTTTAAACTTCATAAACAACTAGAGTATTATTAGAATATAAAAAAAGTATAGTAATAAGTTTAAAGATACAGGTAGTAAGTAATTGTTGTTCGTTACAATGTTACTATTGTTTTCCATTGATACAAGCAAAAACCAAAAAGAAAGAAATCCCTGAATGTTCAGATTTCTTATAATATATATATATGAATTTTTTAAATCATTATTTAGGTTTGCAAATTTAGATGAATACATGTAAAAAATTTCAATACTCTTTAAGTTTGTAATCCTCAAAAAGAGTTTAAGAGTGTCATTAGGATATACCAGGTGTGTAAATATGAAACCGGAATTTGTGTATAAAAAATACACTTTTATTGTATAAAAATGATAAAGAATATTTTATTCAAAGTATGCTCCATCGCTAGCTATACATTTTTCCCACCTGTCTGGCAATTGGTGGATGCCACGCCAAAAAAACTGTTGCTCTTTCGAGGCAAACCAGTCATCGAGCCACTTTCATACATTTTCGTAAGAAGTGAAGCGCTGCTCAGCAAGTGCGTGTCCCATCGATGCAAATAGGTAGTAATCGGACGGAGCCATGTCTGCTGAGTAAGCCGCATGCGCAATTATTTCCCAACTAAATGCCTCAATCGTTTCCTTAACCAGTTTTGCTGTGTGTGATGGTGCATTATCATGAAGCAAAATCACTTTGTGTTGCCTTTTTTGATATTCTGGTCGTTTTTCACGCAAAGCCTGATTCAGATCGATCCCACCAAACACAGAGCATTGTCTTCCGTCCAAAGCGATTTGGCCTTGCAGTCGATGTCGATGGTTCGCCCGGAGTTACCCATGATCTTTTACGTTTATGATTCTCAAAATATATCCATTTCTCATTGCCAGTCACAATTCGATGGAGAAATGACTTTCTTTTGAAACTGGTGAGCAGCATTTCGCAAGTGTTTTTTCGGTTTTCCTGCTGTCTTTCATTCAGTTCATGTGGAACCCATTTTCCCACCTTCTGGATCTTTCCCATGGCTTTCAAACGTATGGAGACGGCTTCTCGTGTCACATTTAATTGATCTGCGAGTTGTTGTTGCGTTTGAGCATCATCCTCACCCAACAATGCTTGCAATTCGCTGTCTTCAAACTTTTTTGTTGGTTTTCCACGTTCTTCGTTTCTTACGTCAAAGTCGCCATTTTAAAATTTTTTAAACATGTGTTTTTATTTTATTACCGCCCTTTGTTTAGAATATAGTCCTACAGCACTAAAGCAGTATTTGAAAAGTACAAATTAAAATTTATACCATTTACAAGTATGTCGCAGCCTTGGAAGCACGAATAAATTGTTGTGGTAATACATTGACATTGAGAGTAAAAATTTTACAACATTTAATTCAATAGGTTTCTCTTTAAACATACTTCTAAACTTGGCTACTGTAAAATTCTCAGTCCAGAAATTATTAAATTTTCATACCATAAAATGTAAAATGCGCAACTACTAACGACTCCAGTTTATAATTCTGTAAGTTTGAACAGTTTGCATTTACAAATTTTGAAGTTTCAATATTAGATTCATACAATTGTGTACTTTTTAACTTTGGTAAACTTGAATTTTAAAAGAATTACTTTTTAAGGCTTTCCCTTTCGAAAATGTACAATTTTTTAATAAAATTATTATTATTATTTAATAAATCTTATTACTTAATAATAATAATAATTATTATTATTCAATATAATTTTTTTAAGTAGAAAAGCTAGGCATATACTCATCCCCACATGTTTTTTAACAATACAAACTCTATCATTACTCTCTCGCTCTCTCCCACTTATTAATATTTTACTGGAAAGGTATGAAAGAACAGGTGCAACATTTTGTTAGGACTTGCGATTCTTGCCAAAAAAAGAAATTAGTGAGAATTAAAACAAAGTTTCCAATGTGTCTGACTGATACGCCAAACAGGGTCTTTGAAGAAATCCAGATGTATTTAGTAGCGCCACTTTCTAAATCTGATTGCGGCAATAAATACCATACATGCTGACCTGGCAGGATTGCCTGTTAAAATATTCGGGTGCAATACCTTTAGCAAGTATTGATGCTCCTACGATTGCAGTTGCATTCGCTGAGCGATTTATTTGTCTATTTGGATGGCCCGAATCGATACAGACTGACCAGGGTCCGCAGTTCATGGGCGAATTCATGGCGGGATTTGCACAACTGTTTAAGATAAAACAACTTAGATCGTCCGCTTATCATCCGCAGTCATTAGGGGCCTTAGAAAGGAGTCATCACACCTTTGTAGAGTACCTGCGACATTACTGCGGAAAAAACGACTGGTATTTGTGGTTACCGTATGCTATGTTTTCCTTTAACACCTCGGTCCATGAATCCACGGGTGTAACTCCGTATGAGGTCGTATTCGGTAGGAAGGCAAACCTCCCATCAGAGTTTGCTGATGAAAGGGTTTCTATGACCTTTAATAAACTTGTAGACGATATCTTGAATAGATTGGTAGATTCGGAATCAATGGTTCACGCGCGATTAGAATCTGCGAAAAAACGATGTAGGGTATACTACGACCGAAAAATAAATGAGATGAATTTTAAAGAGGGTGAATATATTCACCTACTAAATGAAAAAAGGGGAAATACATTAGCGGATCATTACGAGGGTCCCTATAAAATAACGCGAATAGTTAGCGATTACAACGTAGAGATCCTTAAAAATTGCGGTACCAAGGTAGTCGTGCATATGAGTAGAATCAAACATGCGTTCCTACGTTATGAATACTGAAAAAAAAACAAAAAAAGATAAGAGAAATGTAAATGTGTTCATAAAATTAGTTAACATGGTAAATTAAAGTTATAAATTAAAAATATTATTCTAAATTAAAAATTAGGTATTCTCAATTCGAGAACCACCTTCTAACTATAGACAAAAATGAGGACCGTCAAGCGATTCACGTGTTTGGAAAATGTGCAACTACTAAGATTTACGACCTATGCTACAAAAAACAGCACCCTTGAATGACCAAGCACAAATTGGGAAGTGATGCCTTAAAGCCAAAAAGAAAACTTTTAGAAAAAAAAGAAATTTTCCTATTTTCCCGTGAAAAATTCCTTTTTATTTATAGGGAGTGGAGGGGAATATTATATAAATATATTATCGCACAAGCACCCCTAGAATTTTAATTTGTATCTAGATAATGCTGCAATAAGCGTAAATAAATGTAAATAAATTGGATTCTTTCAACAACATTTGAGAATTTTTAAACAAAATTTTCCAGCACACCTAGTTCTTAGGGTTCGCTCTTTGTAATGTTGACTGAGAGAACAAATCCTTTAAAGTACACGCAAAAATATTTCCCAGATTTAGTTTGTAAAGATTGTAAAGATTCTAATATAACGTCAATACGAAACGAAAAGAATTGTTTTTTTAACTAAATATTTCACGCTTGAATTAGAATTAGAAACAAAACTATTAAATTAATAGTATTTAATATCAAATATTGGTAAAATAAATGTAAAAATGTATATATATTTCAAGTAAAATGATTTCAAATATTCAATGATGAACGATCTATTCTTCTATTGAATTAAAAAACATAGGCAACCATCCTGTAAATAAAAACAAAACGTATTATAAATAAATAAGAATCGGTTAGGATAGGTGTAGTATAAAATATAATTGACAGATAAGATATACCTATATATAACCACACTTACCTTTATTCCCAGAAAAATAATCCTTCGTGAATTGGTCAAACGAATTTTTTAACCACCAATGGGAACTTGGTTTTTTAACTAGGAGAAAGGCCTACCAATCTCTGTAGTTGACGTGCGAGCTATAAAATTGATCCCCTTGCGAAGAACTTGATTTTATTAGGTCTTGTCTTAGGTATTAGCTTCCTCCATGAGGAAGCAAAATCATTAAAACTTGTCAATAATCGAATAAATCTTTAAAATAGGAGATTATCTTTCTTATTGAAATTCAAATCATTCCCGCCAAAACAAAATAACATTTATTACCGACTTTAGAATCAATTTTCCAAACTTGGCGTGGCATTACAAAAAAGACCGACTAACTGTCGGAACGTTCGGAACGAGTCTACTCGACTCTTGTACATTTTTGATCCATGACCATGAGAACTTAAAACTAGAGAGGAAACTCAGTGAGCAACGAAGCTCGACTCGCAAGCAACCCCCACTCTGCTGAGTGGTAAGGTTGGGTAGGCTATGCCTACATAGCTGTAGGGAATAGCCACACAGTGACTATATTCTCCCTACCACTACCATCGTCCTAACAGCTGTGACGTTGCAGAATTCTGTAACGTCAAAAGATGTAACTAACAGCGGGCACCAGAGATATTAACTATTTTGAATCGCGCTCGGTAATATGACCGACAGAGAGAGAGTCCCGCTGCGCAAACCCAGAGCACTCTTGAAATTAATTATTATTATTTCTAATCTTCGTTTTTGCGAGCTTTGTCCTAACATGTAAACCTCGAGCCAATTGGAACACTCGAAGGATGCCGCTCTGAAAGAATCAAGCAATTAAGAAGGAAGGAAGGATGCCTTGGAATTCGAATATCGACAGTACTCCCGCCAAGCACCAGAGTTCTCCGTCTCTCAGGCCGTGAGCCAGCTGTATCAGTCAACAGCAAGGATGCGTGGAGCCCCGCGCATCCGATTGAAGACTACAATTCTCTTATCCGTTCTTCAGAAGAGATTGTTATCTCACTAGTAGATCCCGATCGACCTATTTGATTTTTGAGAACGCAATTCAGGGATGCTCAGACATCCTGCGGACTCACCTGAGTTTTAAAAGATGCAAGCACTAGGCACTATGATCGCTTGGCATCGTTATGGTCATCGGAATAGATTATGTAACGGTCACATGACTTATTTGGATGTTTTGATTGGTTGGATTCAACTGAAATTCTATGATGGTAGCTGGCCGATTTCCGTCCGCCTGTCAACGAGCTTCCGCCTTCACGTTCCTTCGACACTCTCTTTCTGGAAGTCCTTGTGGCTAGAAGCCTCTTTGTTTATTCTCCTCTTGTGGGGTATTGGACACTCGAAACTAACCTGGAATCTTGTTTTTATCGATCCGAGGATTTATTTATTTATTCGATTGATTTGTGTCTGCAATGGCCGAGGTAAAGTTTCTAATTATTCTGGCAAGTTAGACGAAGTGCTGGTATTAACGCATTATGTAACTTTGGAGTCACTTCGTCTCACTTCGCCATTTTTAATTCTTTGGCATTTTGATATTGTAACGTACTGTTTTTCTCGGGAGTGCTCACATACGCGTAATTATAATTATTCATGGTGATTTATCTGGTTTTGCAATTCTAAATTCAGTGTTTTATGACATTTTATAACGAGATATGGTATGGTTGTAACAATAACATAACCTATTGTGCCTGCCACATGCTCGTTTCCTAATTGATTTATTCTTTCCTTTTGAATCATTATTAATTTAAATTGAGTTTTGTTACGGCAATGTTTGATGCGGTTGTAACGTCGCATAGCGTGCCCTTCAGACATTCGCCCATCGCTGAGAATTGAATCTTCAATTCAATTCTCTATGTCGAATCTTTAAATCTAAATTCAGAGATAATTCATTGTCTTTTGGAGTCGATATAATATGTGATTAAATTTAAGGACAATCAAACTATTTTCTCACTTCTTTTTCTAAATCAAACTACAGAATTCTTGAGTGATATCGTAACTTGTTTTCATTCGCGTATGATTTTTGTGATCCGATTGATTCCGCTTGATTATTGTTTGTGAAATAAATCAGATTGTTTCTTGTGTGAAATTCGGTCTCAGTTTCTTTTCCGTTACGCTCTTCTATGACCTATGACCTTGAGATTAGCCGGTAGTAGATATTTTCTTAGGATTTTCAGGTAAAGGACAAGGTTCGGAGCTTATCGTCATTTATTAAAATTAAATGACTGGCGCGGTAAAAATTTGAGTTCCGCTGTTAAATTAAAAATTTAAGATTGTCGAGACGTAGTTCCGCGGCCAGAGACCAGGCCGCGTTAGACAGCATAGCTAAGCGGTTGTGTTCTGCGCTGAGAAGCTAGGCAGTGTCCGTCCACATTGCCTTACTGATGAATCCAGTGGCGGACCCCGGGACGAAACATAGAAGAGTAAACATATAGATGGCTGAATGCCATCGCTAAATAGCCTTACGCTATATTGGTGACCCCGATGCTGCTTCGCTACTCCTCTATTCCTCTCAAACAGGTTAGGTCGCAGCTCACCGAACTGGTCGACGAGACAGGATGCACTCGCCATTCGTCATCCGAGGTCCAGGGCACGTAGCGGCGAAACGGAAAACGAGCACGCAATAACCTTCTGAAATCCGACATCCTTTCATATCTTTCCTTCTAACATTCTCAACGGTCGATTCGAATGATGCTGTGAACCACGGATGTATTGTATAGTTTTTCACATGGGGGGTGAAGCGGTTCAGTGGAAGCGGAGCATTGCGTGCCACCCAAATGTGGGGATAAGAGTGGCTAATCAAAATTCAGCATGAGGTCATGTGTTTTTCAAATGTTTAATTTCGGACTCTATGCATTTTGCGGTTATGTCGGTTATGTCGTTCATGTCGTTTGCTTCAATAGCATGCGACTCTGCATAAAATTTAAAAAACTTTTCTTCTTATACATATATCTCTATAAGATAAAATAATAACTGTGAGTAGTGACACAAGTGAAGACGAACGTCGCAAACATAAAATCCAGTCGATCTTTATTATCTCATGGATTTAAGTAAATCAAATGGAATATGACAAACACATTATGTCACTTTCGGACGATAGTTTTTCGGTGGGTCAATTTTTTACTAAAGTTTAAACAATTTAAAGCCCATAGTATTTTTCCAGGATTTTTGCATTACCTGCATTTATATTTTGCAGAAATTGGTACGCGATGCTTCTGTTTCTGAAAATTTGGACGCGCCAGAAGGATGATTTGTATGAACGACAGGTTAAAAATGTATATTTTGAGGATAAAATTCGAGATAAGAGAATGTGCACTGTGGAAGTACTATGTTTATGTACTATCATTCATCTAAACGAAATTTAAGTTTTATTTCTGCAAAATACTCGAAATAAAAGGTTATCCCTAGATGGAGAAAGATGGAGATGAGGAAAGCACAGAGCCTTCTCAACCTACATTTGTTGCACAACCTTCAAGCACCGGTCTTCTTAGTAATCCTGCTTTACGTGATATTACAAATTTTAATTGTAAACCTAATTCCTATCAGCAAACATAAAATATTATGTCCAATAAAAGTGAGGGTTTACATTTTTTTGAAAAAGAAAATTTCTCGGAAAACCTTAAGAAGCAATCATCAGATTCTAACTTTCCAGCTAATAAGTCTATATCTATTGATGAGGAATTACATCCAATTTCAAATGGAGATCTTGTTCATTTGGGAGAATTATTAACTTGTAATACAGAAGGAAACGGAGACCGTTGGCCTGAGGTGGATGCTTCGAATAATGGTACAAATTCTAATCAGAATCCTACCAAAAAAAGAAAATCTGGCCACGGATTTCTTTCGCAATTAGGCCTACATCAAAGAGATCTTTCTCCTACAAAACATAACATGTATCAAATTCATTTCAATGTCTCAAATAAATTATCCATTCTCAAAGCTAAATTAGAACTTAAAGAGGGAGAAATTAAGACATTAAAACATTTATATGAAAAAAATATGTTTGATGTAATTGAGAGAGATCTTAATGATGTAACCAAAAAGTTTATAAATTCTCAATTACGAAATAATTTTAAAAAACCAACACAACGAAAATGAACGGTTGATGACAAGGCTTTTTTCCTCTCATGGTATAAGCGTAGCCCAAAAATGTACGCTTACTTGGCTTCATTTTTTATACTACCAAGCATTCGTTTACTGAAAGGCGTTTTGTCTAAAATTCCTTTCGATACTGGTATTAGTCAAAGCGTCATAGAAAATTTAAAACGTAAAGTAAGAAATATGAAGAAACGAGATAGATATTGTTCACTGCTTTTTGATAAGATTAGTCTCCATTCGGGATTACATTATGACGAGCGTAAGCAAAAACTTATCGGATACGAAGATATAGACAATTTAGGTCGTTCCATTCGCAGAGCAAATCATGCACTCGTTTTTATGGTGAAAGGTGCTTCACGTCCGTGGAAACAAGTTTTAGCTTATTATTTTACAACAGACACAATTTCTACTAAAAATTTAAAAAACTAATCGTTGAATTAATCTCTCAGCTGCAGAGCATTGAATTAAATGTGATTTCCACAATTTGTGATCAAGGTGCTACTAATAAAAGTGCTTTTACTCAACTGTGTGCTGAAACTAATGACCAGTGACTATGCTATTTGATACTCCTCATTTACTAAAATATACCAGAAATGCACTATTGACATGTATATTAGAAATGCCCCCGGGAAAGTTTGTCAAATTTGATTATATTAGAAAAGCTTTTGAATTAGATCAACAAAAGAAATTTAGATTGTTACATAAATTAAAACCAGAATATTTTAAAAAAGGTGATCGCTACTATCAAATGAAAGTCCAAGTGGCAGCTGCACAGTTGAGTAGGAGTATGGCAGGCAGCATTGAACATTTTGTGGCTTCTAACAAATTACCTGCAGAGGCTTTATTCACTGCCGAATTCGTGGAAATTATTGATAATTTATTTGACTCTATGAATGGAGCGACTAAAAATGGAATTGACAATAAACCATACAAATGTGGTTTAAGCGATACAACGCTTCATCTGTCATTGTGGGAACAGTTAATAAATGATATTCCAAAGTGGAAACTATGGCGGTATAAACATAATAAAAAAGACGATAGTCACGCTTGGGCAAACCTCACAAAAACCTTTTCTTTTTTAGACGGGTGGGTTTAGAATATGAAAGCTTTAAAATTCTTATGGGCGAAATTAAAAGAAGATTTCTCTTATTTATGTGTCCGGAATTTAAACCAAGATCCAGTAGAAAATTTATTCTGTAACATCAGACAACACGGTATTGCGAACACTAATCCTACTTGTTTTCAATTTACTGCTGCATTAAAAACAGTTCTTGTTAATAGCATTTCGGAACCCACGAGCAAAAAAAGCAATTGTGAAAAAGATGATTGTCTACCGCTGGATAATTTGCGCGAACTTTTGACAAATGGTTACAATGAAAATGTCTCTCCATCGTTTCCATACGTTTCTCTTAGAGAAGAATTTAAAAATGTTAATTTAATAATGTACAATTTATCTTTTGAAGATAATTGCGATATTTCTACTTTTGTCAAAAAATTATTGGCCAATCTCAAAATACCAGACGGGTGTGAAACATATCAGAAAGCATTGTTCCGTACGGAAATTAGAGAAACAGATTTCCTTTCGCTTCTTGATGTTACTTTTAGTGATCAGTCTGATCAATGTGCGCAAACTTACGCCAGCGAGTCGGTCGTGTTATTGATAAGAAACACTTATCATTTCCTGTGGACATTTTTGCAAAAAAATGGGCATGAATGCCCTTTAAAGGACATTTTTTTTATAATTGTTTAAAAAAAACTGTTCAACTTATCATACGTTTTGTAAAGATCACTCTTGTGAGAAACTGATTGTAGAAGAATGTTTCTACATGATCATAAGAAAATTCGTTAAAGAAAATAAAGTAATTCAAGAGGTACCAGTTGAAATTGTTCCAGAACCTGAAGTTCCTCAGATCGCTGATATACAACAGGATCTTAAAATTTGAGCTGTTCCTTCAAAACTGTCCACGGGACATAATAAGGAAATGAAAAAGTTCATTGAATCAAAGATATAGTATAATTATTCTCATTGCTTACCTGTGTTAAAAAAAAATTAATAAATTTTTATTAATTATGTTTAAAAAATGGGTTCAAAGGCAAGGTTTAAGGGTTCAATGACTACTTTAATTATCTGTATAATGTTATAGAATTTATTGACTTTTCTACAGTATTTTTTACTTTGAGATTCAATAAACTTCTTCAATTATTCTGTTCGTACCGTAGGTTCACTTTTTATACGCATAATAGTTGACTGATTTAGGTTATATGACTTTAAATTTTGACTTAAATTAATTTAATTAAATGTTGACTGATTTAGTTTAATACTTTCTATACCATTATTCTGTCTTTTATGAATGGAGAAAAGTCTCTTCTTCAGCGTGAAATTATTTCGATGTTAAATTATTCGATAATAAATTATTTCAGAGTTTAAAAACGTGTTATTATTTTTAAATAATTACTATTAATAATTAATTAATTGCTGTCAATTAACTTATTTATTTCTCAATCAAAATTGTTCAATAAATTCATTTAAAACACACTTATACTGCATTTAAAGTGTAATTACAAAATAATAAAAAAAAATCACTATAAGTGCGTTTTCAACGAATTATGAATTTATTGAACATTTTTTTTCTTTAAATTTAATTATTTTGATTGAGAAATAAATATCAAAAAATATCTAGCAATTTAAATTTTCCGCCAAGACTGCCACTCCAAACTGCCGAGATCAATTGAACAACCATTTTCACAGTTGCTCAAAGATCAGCGTAGTATTATGCTCTGAAATTGCATTACGTTTCACACCCGTGGTTTTTCATCCGTGTTTCAGCAAGTGTCTTCGACTAATCGCATCATCGAAATGTTCAAAAAATTTCGTTCCTGGTTCCCGCTACTTCCATCAGAGACCACCCACATCACTTGAGGGGAGTACTGTAGGGAATAGCCACACAGTGACTATATTCTTCCTACCACTACCATCGTTTTAACAGCATAGCTCAGCGGTTGTGTTCTGCGCTGAGAAGCTAAGCGATCCGGGTTCGATTCCCGGCAATGGAAAAATCTCTCCATCAGAGATGAGGTGGGAGATTTCTAATGCTAATAGAAAAGAGAATGTGAGAAAAGCGGACTGATAAACGCGTAGTCTGGCCAGATGCATTTGGAACTACTTGAAAGATGCACGCACTTCGTCCGTTGCGCGTCGGTAAATGATGAAAGTTTTAATTTCCAGAAATGATTTACCATCAAAGTTTCTACTCGCGGAATTACCATCACAAACTGATCCGAATTGCAAATTCGCAAAATGCAAAAGGGCAAATTATTAATTATCAGAATATTTAATATGTAGGGACAACATCATTTTGCCGAAAAATGAAAATCCCGAGTGTGAAAAATACCGAAAAAAATAATTCCAAAAAATATAAAATACACTCACCTCCCGATCGAGGGCACTCCGATCGAGAGCACTTTTCACGCTTGGCTGATTCTACGTCCCCCCCGAGCGTCCCTCGACAGCCCACACTGAATTGCCGGCGCTCGCGAAGTCAGTGCCGTGGTGACGTCAGTGTGCTCGCTCGAGCTATTTTAATCCCATCCGATCGAAGTCACTTGACCCCCGAGCGGTGCTCTCGATCGGGAGATGAGTGTACCTAAAAATTTTCAAATTCCCGAAATTAAAAAAAATATTTTTGTTTAGAACGTGTTCGAAATTCCTCTAAAATTTGTGTTTAAAATTTCTTTTCAAAATTTGTTTAAAATGTCTCTTCAAAATTTTTAGAAAGAAAAATTATTCTTTTTATTTTTGGGAATTTGAATTTTAGACGATTATTTTTTCGGTATTTTTGCATATTCTGGATTTTTTTTCGTCAAAAAGATGTTATCTCAAATAATTAATGTAATTTCATAAAAAATAAAAAATATTTATTAAATACATACATTAAGAAAAAATGTATGTTTAACTTTGAATATTAAGAGTTTAAAAAATTATATTAATGAATAATTTATTAATAGGACATCTTTTTGCCGAAAATCTAGAATCCCAAATGAGAAAAAATACCTAAAAAATAATTCCAGAACATTCTAATTTCCGAAAATAAAAAAATTTATGTTTTTGTTTAAAACGTGTTCAAGATTTATCTAAAATTTTTGTTTAAAATTTCTTTTAAAAATTTGTTTATAATTTCTCTTCAAAATTTTTAGAAAGAAAAATAATTCTTTTTATTTTTGAGAATTTTAAAATTAGAGTATTTTATATTTTCAGGAAATTAAAATTTTGGGAATTTGAATTTTCCGCGATTATTTCTTCGATATTTTTTTCACATTCGAAATTTTGGTTTTTCGGTAAAAAGATGTTCTTCCAAATAATTAATATAATTTCATAAACAATAAAAAGGATTTATTAAATACATTAAGAAATTTTAGGTTTAACTGTGAGTATTAAGAGTTTAAAAATTATATTTATGATGAGAAATTAATAAAGCAATTTTAAAGAAATGCAGTTTTAGTTATTTTTATTCCGTTGCTTTGTCCCTCATATTCGGAAACTCTCCACCGCTACCGCGAGAAGTAGAGGTGAAATAGAGGTGAAGAGACGTTAGGATTCTCTTACTCCCTTCCCCATCACTTATTGTAACGTTGAAATAGTGCGCTATAGAAACAAAAAAATCACTCTGACTTCGAATGTTGTCAAGATACTTGCGGTGTAACCGAACTTTAAAAATCGAGCAATTCTCTGGCAATTTTACGCTTTAAAGCATTCTTTGCTTTAATCGAAATTGCCAAAAATGTTTTATGGTAAAACACAAGTGTGGTTTTTGTGAGTGTGATTACAGAAAATAGGATTTCTAGAGTGCTTGGGAAAGTGAGGAAGAGTGGTGAGTGCGTGTGGGCGTAAGTGCATGTGTGTGTGGTTTGTTTGGGGGCGGGTGTTTTTCTACTTTTCAGATTTTCAAAATGACGTCAGCACATGTCTTCGATCGCTGCCAATATCTGGGATGTCAAAATGTTAAATCAGATGGAGTAAACCTGTTCCGTTTTCCTGCAAAAACAGACCAAAGATGCGAAGTCTGGATTACAAATTCAGGTATCGTGTCAATCAATGGAAATAAGATTTTGTGTGTTTTTACATTCTCATCAGAGAAGGTATTAGATTTGCGTAAAATTTGACCCCCGGAGTTTTTGTCAAATGTCCACGTTTTGAGACCCCCTGAACCCAAAAAACATGTTTTTACGAATTTGTCTGTGTATATGTGTGTCTGTCTGTCTATCTGTTGTGACGTTGCAGATTTGCAACTCACAAATTTAATGATATTTTATATTAAATTTTAAAGAAATTCGAAACTATCGTGCT
>CAJFCO010017307.1:7776-17797 GCA_904066015.1 Synergus gifuensis | reverse complement strand
CATTTTATAAATAAACAATTTATTCTATAACTGTTTCCTACTAAGCACGATTTTCGAATTTATTTACACTTTTAAATTTACCGCTTTTCACTTTCTTTCCAATTCGAAAAATAAATTATAGGTTAGTCATATCACGCAGCCAAACGGGAACAACTCGCATAATCAGTTACATTTTACTCAGGCACGACCTTCTTCTTAACACTTTTTCTCACCAGCACAAACTATACCACTTTTTGGCCAAATGCTATTTTGTAAAATCGAGATTTTGTTCGATTGCATACCTACCATTCTGCGTGGAGCTATAACGATTCTCGATATTTCTGGTATTATATTTTCTCATTTCTCAAATGTACTACATTAATATAATGTATTGTTTAGCCTAATATTAATTTTTACAGAAACCATTGTGATTTATCTACTGTGATGTGGCGAAGGCTAAATATGATGAATAATATAGGTATTCGTAAATTCATGCTATCACTGCGAATCTGAATAGCAATACTAATACTATTATATCTAGAGGCTTCAAGTTCTCATATTTAGAAATAATTCCAAGGTTTGGAGTGCAAAATCTTGAATCTTTATAATTGAGTTTACAAATCTTTAGATTTTTGTACAAAATATATTTTTTCCAAGCGATGTAAAAGTAGATACCTTCTGAGTGTTGCGATTTGTAATAACTTCTACCAGCATTGGAAAAATGTTAATGTTACTATATACAATACGGTCCTATTTTTTCATCGAAATTTCGGTCATTACCGGTAATTACTGACCGGAAACAAGCTCTGACGGTAAAATGAAATTAGAGAGTTTCACAATTTGACCGTAAATGACGGTAAATGACCGTCAGAAATTACCATGACCTGACCGAATTTTTTCTGACAGGTAAACTTACATCCCTGGTCGCAATCAACCACCCCCCGCTAGGCCTAAACCTCTGATAGATATTAATGATTAAAAAAAACTCCAGGCGGTGATTAAGCGTATCCGCAAACTCTGCTGATCCCGTTGTATGAAGAGATGGTAATAAAAATTGTTAATAGTCCTAGTACTCAATTGTATTCTCTTTAATACCCCGTCTCCTTTCCTACCGCTTCTCGGAAATACAAACGCCTTTAGAATAAGTGACTTAGTTCTTAACAAATTTTGATGTAAAAAAAAAAAGAAAAAAATACTTACGGTCGCTATTACTCGACTATGCAATTGGGGTCCGACCAAATTAGTAGTTGAGTTACTCGCCTCTGTAAAAATGGAATGTGCCTCCAGCTCTTGTGAAAGCGTATCTGACATTTTTTGAGCCATTGTGGACGTGGGATTAAGTTGGTTACCCAACATGTGCGGCGCACTTATTCCGTTTTGAAATCTGAAATATTAATATATAATTACAAATTTTTAAGATATGAATTCATGAAAATTTAAAAGAATTGAAAAGAAATCAAAACGAGTGAAAAAGATACAAAATTCTGATGAGAATGTAAAAACTAATTAGGATTCAAGACAAATTCAAATGAAGGTAGGGTAAATTCAATACAATTCAAATTGAATTCCAAAGGATTGAAAAGGAATTCAAAGCAATAAAATTTCACATAAATCAGCCCAGGCCGATTTTAAAATAAGTTTTTTTTAATGTAATAACAAAAATAAAAAAAAAATTTAGAGCAGTACCGATTTTCAGGAAATACTTAGATTTAATCCAAAATACTTAAAATCAGTGAAACAATAATTCAGAAAAGTTGTTTAATAGTTTAGCTATTGTTTACAAATTTATTGGATTTGTTGTAAACAAATAAGTTAATTAAAATGGATTCATGTGAATCAGCAATGATTCGGTCAATTGATTCCCACTAAATATTAACATTTTATAGAAAAAATACCGTTCTGAATCGTCCAAAAAGTCACTTATTAGATTTACTCATCCAATAACAATTGATGATTGTCTAAACAATTATAAATAACAAATGCATTGTCTGGCTAATTTTAGAGGTAAAATCTTTTTTATCCAATGTAATAAATCCATTATCACTCATTTTTTTGTTGATAACAAATTCAATAAATTGTTAAACAGTTGCTAAGCTATTAGAAAATCTTTCTGGATAGTTGTTTCATTGATTGAGGGTATCTCGGTTTGAATCCATATATATAAATGGACCAAGATTTGTCCAAAATTTTATTAGCTCTGATTTAAAAAAAAAAGGTTCAAATTGAATGAGACATTGTTTCTGAAAAATGACATTTCTGCTGCCCTACTGTGCGGCAGTTCAATTCGCACAACATTTTTGTGCGAGCATGTACACCGGAGGTCTTTCTCCCTTAAAATCTCTACTAGTAAATATTATAATCTGCTTTTCTTACAATTTAACCTCTTTCTCCTCTTTCGTGTGATTAGCTAAAGTTGGTGTGTTTGACGCCGATGGCGTTGGGGTCGTGGAAGCTGTTCCAACACCTTTTCGCTTTCTTCTACCTTGTCCAGTGCTGCTCATACTTTCAGAACCAGGACTACTGGGTGGTGAATCCTTAACGGTTGGACCCATAATGCCACCTGAACCAGCTCCCACGCTGCTGAAATGACCAGTACCCAGCGTGGGACCTTGTATTATCGAAGGTACGGGAGCCACCGCTGCTGACGGTGGTGGTGTCGGATGATTAGTCCTTCCAGTGCGCTTCGTCGTTGTAACGATTGTGCTATTAGGAGAAGAATACGCAGCAGCTGAGGAAACCAACTGAAGAGTTGCAGGCACGGATTGACTGCTTGAAGACCCTCGCTTTGGTTTTCGTAACTTTTCTTGCTTATCCGGGGATTGAGAACTGAAATCAATCAATCAATCATTTACGTCAATCGTTATAAGGGACCATCCATTAATCACGAAAGAGCTTTTAAGGCAGAGGGAGAGAAGAAAAATTTTATGATTTGGTACATGGGGGAGTGGGGTAAATTGACACTTAAGGGCGTTGGATAATGGAAACTTAGAAAACTTTTTGGGTGCCCTCAATAATAAAGACGGCCCTGCCTCCGTATTTAATTTAAGCAGTAGATTTCGGGATAAATAAAAGAAACTCACCAAATATTTCGGGTCTGACGAAATCCTAGAGTGCATGTTATAAAAAAAATGCATCGCGTTTTTCTTGAGAAAATGAATATTTTGACTACAAATATTCATTTTCTGAAACGGAGAAATGCATACCGAGCAGACAAATCGCGAGAAAGAGATGACAATTGTCGAAGTCACTCCACTTTTCACTATTTTATAGACACATTTTATAGTGACACATCACCGTCACTAAATTAAAAAAACGTTCTGCACAGAGTCCTTCCACAATATAAACTTTCAAACTCTGAAAGAAACTTTGCGGAACTTTGCGACATAAAAATTTGTCGCGTCGGGAATTTTTTTGATACCACTTGACATGTCACAAATATGACAAAGATAGAGGCCAACCATCTGAAATTCATCATTTTAGTTCCGAAAATGCCCGTTCGCACTATTTGAGCGAATTTACACTGTAAGTGTCATGTACTCAAAGATGGTTGGCCTCTATCTTTGTCATATTTCTGACATGTCAAGTGGTATCAAAAAAGTTCCCGACGCAACAAATTGTTATGACGCAAAGTTCCGCAAAGTTTCTTTCAGAGTTTGAAAGTTTATATTGTGGAAGGACTCTGTGCAGAACGTTTTTTTTATTTAGTCACGGTGTTGTGTCTATAAAATAGTGAAAAGTGGAGTGACTTTGACAATCGTCATCTCTTTCTCGCGATTTATCTGCTCGGTATGCATTTCTCCGTTTCAGAAAATGAACATTTGTAGTCAAAATATTCATTTTCTCAAGAAAAACGCGATGCATTTTTTATAACATGCACTCTAGGATTTCGTCAGACCTGAAATATTTGGTGAGTTTCTTTTATTTATCCCGAAATCTACTCTTTAAATTAAATACGGAGGCAGGGCCGTCTTTATTATTGGAGGCATCCAAAAAGTTTTCGAAGTTCCCATTATCCATAGGAGAAGGTATTAGATTTGTACAAAATTTGACCCCTCCAGTTTTTGTCAAATGTCCACGTTTTGGGATCCCCTGAACCCGAAAAACATGTTTTTACGAATGTGTCTGTCTGTAGATTTTTAGTTTGTGAGCACTATAACTGTCGAAAGAATTGACCGATTGGATTTTCCTTTGGTATACTCTTTTAGTGTCTTAAAATGAAGGTCAAGTTCGTTGGTCAGCCATTTTGGATAAAAATTCAAAAAGTTGGAGCATTTTGAAAAATTTGGAAACCACTTTTTTTTTAATTTACAAATTCTATGCACGAATGTTCGTAGTACCAATAAAGTCGAACAATTTTTCCTAATGACTTTTTTGGATAAAAAAAATTGAAAGACATAACATTTTGAAAATCCAAAAAAACGAAAGAAAACTTAAATTAGAAGCCAAACAACGCACGATATGAAAAAAAGTTTAAAGATGAAAAATGTTTCTGTTTGAACACCCTATAGGACAGGCATAACAACTTTTTAAATTTCCTTAAAAAATCGAAAATTCAAATTTTAAGCCAAATAACGCGAGATGCAGAGAAAATGATAAGGAACACAGTTATTGGTCTTAAAAAGATCTACAAGTTCTCCTTTGGCCATTTTTTAATAGGATGAGTAGTTTTCGTTTTAATTATGAAAAATATTGTTAAACAGAGCCGAGGCGAAGCGCGAGGTTTAAATCAAATATCGAGCGCGAAACGCGAGTGCCCTGATGAGAATGTGCTCCTTAAAGTCGATAGAACCTTAAGTAAATTAGTTAACTTTTGCATTCAGAGCTGTAATATAATTTAATTATATTTAAACAAATATATATAAATATAAATTATAAATATAAAAAAATAAATTAAAATGTAAAAATTTTAATTGTATATAAAAAAAATTTAATTTAATTAAATTAAAAAAAACATATAGGTACAGTTCCCTGCATTAATGCCTTCCCTTGAAAACAAGTCAACCCAACCCTGGTTTCCATAAGATTCTAATGAAAACCAGGGTTGGGTTGACATGTTTCCAAGGGAAGGCATTAATGCAGGGCACTGTACAAGCGTCCTGTAAGGCGCAAGCTTTACCAAAGACACAAGCGCGCGAAGCGCACCGATTGGAATATATTCGGCGAGCAAAGCGCGCGATGAGAATGTGTCCGCGAAGCGGGCAGATTTTTTAGATCATATTTCAAAAGATTTCACGGAATTTCAAAAAATCGCAAGAGATTCCAACTGATATCAGAAGATTTCAAGAGATATTTAATTGTTTCAAGTGACTTAAGGGGTCTACCCACTTTAGAATTTTCAAAAAATCGATTTTTTTTATTGCATTTTCTGAAAGTATATATATCTGAAAATATCATACTAAAATTTCATAAAGATCGGAGCAGTCTAAGTGTACTTTTAGGCGCTGTTTACGTAGCTACCCGAGCGCGCTAATCCGCATCGGTCGGAGCGGTACTGCCCTACTGCTGGTATTGTTTCTGATTGACATAATGATTGACATAATGTTTTTTTTTTGTCTGATTGACATAATGTTTCTGATTGACATATTGTTTCTGATTGGCATAATGTATGGTGTAGGCATCGCTGATTAAGGCCAGGTAAGATTATTTTACGATTTTTCGTTGAAAAAAAATTTAAACGCGTTTTTCTCGAAACAATGTATTTGGACGGCTTGTTGATAAAATCTCTGAAATTACTTAACCGATCCTTACCAAAATTTTACCACATATTCTTTATGAGTATAACTATAGCGCATATCATACGATTTTTAAAACTTTTATTTGAACTATTTTTTTTTCGCAAGAAAAGGTGAAAAAATACGTGTTTTTTCCTTACTTTTCGAAAAATGTCCGCCACTTTGTTCATTTTGAAAAAATCAAAAATCGTATGATATGCGCTATAGCCATTTATCTGCTGAATCTAAAACCGTTTCATTTTTTTCGTTCAGACCATCCGTCCCAGAGAAAACATCAACAACGTACACCCTCCTTTTTTTTTTATCTTCTTTCAACCATCATTTTTATTTACCAATATTCACTAAAATGAATTTAAAAAAAAATTTTCATGTATTTCAATAGATTTCAAATGAATTTAATATATTTTAAGGAATTTCAACAGATTCCGATAAATTTCCAGAGATGTAAAACGATTTCAAGTAATTTGGAAAGATTTCAAAAGATTCCAATAAATTTTAAGAGATTTCGAAAGATTTGGTCTGATTTCACAGGACTCCAGATTTTAAGGGATTTTTTTGGAAATCACAGGATGAAATTAATAATTAACTAGCTGTGAAGTAGTATCAACTTTTGTGCTCATTCAATGAGCACTTTGCTTCCTCAAAGAGGAAGCATTAATTAATTAATCAAATGAATTAATATTAGGTCACCTGAATCGTGTCAACACAAAGAAAAGTTTATTTTCTTTACATCAGTCTTAAATTTTGAATATTTGAGAAGTTATATTCGAAAAAATCATTTTTAAAAAATTAATTAAGCATAACTTTCTTATTATTTAATGAAATTCATTAATCTTATAGGTCAATCGATTCGTCTCGACATAAGGAATCTCTTTCCTCCCGATATCTGCTTTGAATTTTGAATATTTGAGAAATTATATTCAAAAAATTCCTTTTTTATAAATTTATTAAGCATAACTTTCTTATTTTTTAATGAAATGCATTAATCTTATAGGTCAATCGATTCGTCTCGACATAAGGAATCTTTTTTCTCGTGACTAATCATCATATTAAAAAATGATCAAGAGAGAATTTGTAGATCTTTTAAAGACCAATAATTATGTTCTGATAATTTTTTCTGTATCACATGTTATTTGACTCAAAATTTGAATTTTCGATTTTTCAAGAAAATTTAAAAAGTTGCTATGTCAGTCTTGTATGGCGTTCAAAAAGCAACATTTTTCACCTCTAGACTTTTTTTTATATCGTGCATGATTTGGCTTTAAATTTTAATTTTCGTTAGTTTTTTTTTAATTTTCGAAATGTCATAAGTCATATGTTTTTCGGGTTCAGGGAGTCACAAAACGTGGAAAATTTATATTTTGAGCCAAATAACACGAGATATAGGGAAAGTGAAAATAAATATAATTATACGTTTTAGAAAGTTCTAAGAATTCTCCCTTGACCATTTTTTGATGGGGTGAATAGTTTTCGTTTTGATCGTGAAAAATATTCTTAACATTTTTTTTAAATACAATTTCAGAGTCAAAAAATTTGAGATATGAGAAAATATTACAAACAAATAGTACTTTAAAAGTCATTTAAAAGGTAAAAGAAAGTTGTTGTTAAACATTTTTTTATAAGACCAATAATAAATCAATAAGATAATTCTTTTAATCATCTTTAAAATGATTTATTTGAATGTATTATGCAGTGAACAGAGCAGAGTTAATAGCGCGAAGTTTAAGTAATTTTTAATCAAATACAAAGCGCGAAGCCCGAGTGTGCTGATGAGAATTTGTTACTTAAGGTTGATAGAACTTTAAGTATAGTATATTGCATTACAAGTGGTAGGCGACTGCACTCGTCACGAAAAGGCAGTCGCCTAACACGTGACATGCACGAAACTTTTTACAAGATCATGAAAAGCGTGAAAAGTACGCAACCTAATTGAACTTGCGGGCGAGAGGGGTGTGGGGTCCAGGGCGCAGCCCTGGTGGGGGGACAGGGGGCGGAGCCACCGACTTAAAAAAAACAAATCTTAACATAAATATATTAATATTTATGTTATGGAAAATGCGGATCAAACGTCTGACTTTTGATGGTGGCAATGAGGTATGAGTATGAGCTAGGTTAGGTTATAGAAGCGGGTGAGCCTTTCGGTTGCTAGGTGCGATAGTTGCTCAAGTCAAAATTGCGGGAAAATTAAAGTTGGAAAAATGAGTTTTTTTAATAAAAATTACTTATAAAAGTGTAATAAAAGTTTATAAATAAAAAAAATTATTCAATTTGAAAAGACTAAAATTAATATGTTATTAAGTACTAATTCTTTTATAGCCTATGTAGTTCTGTACGATATATCGCGAAATGAGCGCGCCACGGTTGTCGATGAAAACATCGACCTATTTCCGTCTTTACCTAACTATATTCCTTTCACTTATTGTGAAAATGTGGAATGATTACGAAAAGACCTCTTTTCGTAAGCATTCCACATTTCGTACGTCTTTATTCACATCTTTCGAAACGCGCCATATAACACACAGATCGTAAGCATGAAAACACGCCATTTTCATGATAGTGTTGTAAAAAATAAATTTCTCTTTGCTTCTGAATTAAACAACAGGTGCGAAGCGCGACAGCTGAATCGTGCGTCATATTTAGGCGCGTTTATGCTTAATAATTGCGAGCGAAGCGCTTGATGAGAATGTGCCCGCGATGCAGACAGATTTTTTTTAACACGAACTTTAAAATATCGTGTACGTGTTAGGGACGGTTTATTGTATTATTATAAGTAAATTTTTAAGAGAAAGTGTCATAACTGTTAAGAAATAAATTCATATTTTAACATGTTTAATTTATAAATATACAATCTTGAGGTAGAAACTAATTGCAACATTTTCTCTGAATGCAAAGGAATTTTGATCATTTTTATCAAAAAGGTTGTGTAATTAAGAAATACGTTTATTTTGCACCGTTTCAAAGTGCTTACAATTTTAGAAAGCATAATTTATAAATATACAAAATTAAGAGGGAAAATAGGTTATCAGTTAAACTAAAACGAGGGAATTGGTTATAAAGATATATAGTCTGTTGCCAGGTAGGTTAACCCCTTCGTTGGCAGAGGTAATTCGACAAAAAGTGCCCAAACTGTACAGGAAATTTTTTTTTCTTAAAATTCATACCAACAGGTTTTCAAGAGCGCTGATTACGAATCCAGAGTCAAAATTGAAACGAAAATCTGTATTTATTGATTCTTTTATTGATTTCTTCACGACCCCGGAGTATGTATGTGTTTATGTGTGTATTTATGTCAGGCATGCAGCTATTCGTAATCAGCGACCTCAAAAATCCCGGCGTATCAATTTTTATTTAAATTGGGTGAAATTTCATATTTTCGTCCATCATATTGACACCACCATTTTGAATTTCTGAATTTTGACTACAGATTCGAATTCAGCGTACCCAAAAAAAACCCCCGGGTATCAATTTTCATTTAAATTGAGTGAAATTTAATATTTTCGTCCGCCATATTGACGCCACCATTTTGAATTTCTGAATTTTGACTACAGATCCGGATTCAGCGTATGCGAAAACCCCGGGGTATCATTTTTCATTTAAATTGGGTGAAATTTAATATTTTCGTCCGCCATATTGAGGCCACTTTAAATTTCTGAATTTTGACTACAGATTCGGATTCAGCGTACCCGGAAACCCCAGGGTATCAATTTTCATTTAAATTGGGTGCAATTTCATATTTTCGTCCGCCATATTGAATATCTGAATTTTGACTACAGATTCGGATTCAGCGTACCCGAAAACCCCCGAGTGTAACTCGAATTTCAATTTGAAGCAAGTTAAATATGAAAAAACTGACTCCAAAATGCGTCAATGCCACGCAGGGCAGGAAAAAATTTGACGCCTAAAAGCGTCAATGCCAACGAAGGGGTTAATTAGTAATTAAATATTAGGTAGGACGTAAAAAATTCATAACTTTTTAATCATTAATATAATTAAGCTAAAACTGCAGAAAACTTCTTTGAACCTTAATGAACAATTTTCTCCATAGAAGTTTTCCGTAGCTTAAAATTCGTTCAATAAACGAAGGGTTGAAGGTTTAAATTTAATGATTTTGGCAGCATCAAAAAAAAAATTACAACTTTTTTTGTTTATAACAATATTATCATTTTTCTTACTTAAAAGGTTTCAGAAGACTTAAACAAGTTATTTAGTATTAAGGGCATGCTCTGTGCTCCGATAATGAAAAATTTTTTGAAGTCACCATGGAAAAACGCAATAATATATCGCTTTGAAACTTTGGAATATAGAAAAGA
>CAJFCO010017306.1:0-10250 GCA_904066015.1 Synergus gifuensis | reverse complement strand
TTAATAATTGTATCCTCAAGGATAGTGTTTATCAATAATTCTTGACACTCATAATACTTAATAGTTGTATCCTCAAGGGTAGTATTTTTTATTATTCTTATTAAGATACGAATTCTTATACGAATAATAAAATATATTATCAATTAAAGAGAATTAAACTTCTGAAAATTCCACCAAGCTTCCGAACAGAAACTTGATGGAAAAATCAAGTTTTAAGTGAGACAGAAAAAAATAACATTAAGTAATACTTACATATAATATCCTTTTTCATAACTTTAAACTTTTCTACCTGAATGTCTGTGTAAGTTAAGAGCAGTTTTAGAACGTCTTTCTTGGATAGCACAGTCTTCTCTGAATCATACTCTTCTTCGGAACTACTCATTTTGTCTTATAAAAGAAACTTTTTTAGAAAAAACACTTGTAAACATTTACAAAAATACAGACATCTACCGGAAGCATCGTATTTTCGTAACTATTTTAGTCAATATCCTATAGTATAGAAGATATACATGCAAAATCTCCAATCGAAAAAAATCGAATATCGAATTTCGAGTTTAAAGCATTAATTAAGGACAAACGAAAGACGTGACTTTAGCTATATATATTCCATCAACTTTTTCGTAAATAAATAAATATAATATATTTTGAGAACATAGAATTATATAAATTATAAGGTTATTATCAATCAATTTATTGATATTAACATTATAATTTATATAATTCTATGTTTGTAATTTCAAAGTTACCGCCATTGGACAAGTTTCCGATGTCGAACATACTTTTAGATAATCTTTAGTATCTTTGAAAAATGATATATCATGCATATATACATGTGAATGCACCTTAACTAAATTTTAAAAATATATTTTCATGTTGGCAACAATGTACAGAGTACACTTTCTTATTGTGGTTACGCTGGTTGCAGAAAACTACTTCTCGAAATTTGTTGTAATTACAAATCAAGCAAAATGACAGAAAAAAACGAAAACAACAAACAGATTTCCAGTATAAAAAATCCTCCCAAATTACATATAAAACGTATAAATGGTAGGTAATGATTTATTTCATAATTACAAATTTTAATTCTAACCTCAATTTTACAAAAAATTTACTTTCTTTTCATTTTACCAATTTTTAACTAATTTTTCATTTATATTACTTCAGTTGTATAGACTTTTAGATCCAAATATAGTGATATTAATAAAATTCTTTTTATTACAGGGACAATTTGCAAAGAATCTTTTGCTGAATATCAAGATGACGTATCTCAAATTCTCCGCATGAGCTACACTCAAGGATGGGATTTAAGTTCAAAACAACGAACGCAACTAGTATTTCTTATATTACTTGCAATAATTCATACTGGACAAACTGAAGACAAAAAACCATTTATTGCAGAATTCATGGAAAAACTTTTAGACAAATTCATAACAGGTAAATAAATAAAATTATTTATAACTTTAAATATACTTATAAACTCATTTTAAAAATACTAATTACTATATACTTTTTTCTTTTTTCAGATCAAGACAATATTACCAGAGTTTACACGAAAATTATTGCAATGAAAAAGTCACTAATTGAAAAATACAAGAAATCGATACAAATGGAAATTAGTGGAGAGGAATCTTAAGAAGTTTATAACAAACAATTATGTTACTATATAAAAAAAATGTTTTAATTATATAAGGAAAAAACATTATATAGTGAAATTTAAAATATGTTTTAAAACATTGTAATCAAGGTCTATAAGATTATTATAATTATTTTCTTTTAAAAAATAAAATATAATAAATATTTTCGTATTTCAGTGTTGAATTTTATTTTTTCCTTAAAGCCATTTTGAATTTTTATATTTTCTTCTATCCTTGAGGATAACAATGATAGCTTATTTCAAAAACATTTAAAAAACACTATTCTCGAGGATGACAATATATCAGATACAAAAATATTTAAGAAAAACTACTCCCAAGGATGGTAGTAATAGGTCAAATTTATAATTATCGAAAATGAACTATCGTCAAGAGTGTTATTCAAATAATAAAAAGTGTTTTTATCTTTAAATGTTATGAAAACCACACTTTACCACTGTTCACCATCCTCGAGGATGGCTAAAATAGATCATGTTGAAAACTATCCTAGAAAAGCCATCCTCGAGTGTGCTATTTTGAGGTTTAAAATCCGTTTTCGTCCTTGAGTGTAGTGAAAACCACCGCACCCCCCGCCCAATTTATTCCCATATTCTAACTCCCCTTATTACAACTTTGTGTTTTTATAGAAAACAAGCGGTGGCTAGCCACTCAAACTGCCAAAAAATACACCATCCTCGAGGATGGCTAAAATAGATCACGTTGAAAACTATCCTAGAAAAGCCATCCTCGAGTGTGCCATTTTGAGGTTTAAAATCCGTTTTCGTCCTAGAGTGTAGTGAAAACCACCGCACCCCCCGCCCAATTTATTCCCATATTCTAACTCCCCTTATTGCAACTTTGTGTTTTTATAGAAAACAAGCGGTGGCTAGCCACTCAAACTGCCAAAAAATACACCATCCTCGAGGATACTGCTTCCACACTCCACCGAAAATACACCATCCTCGAGGATGGCTGAAATAGGTCCCGTTGAAAAATATCGATAAAGAACCATCCTCGAGAGTGCCATTTACCCAGAACTGGGTATTACCTACCAAGCACCTGATTAGGAGATCGTCCCTAGAAAGATCTTTGTAGATCTGGATGTGACCACCACACAGAGAAAACAGAATGTTAAATTTGCTGCTGGTAATTTTGAAATGAATAAAATTTAATTTTTATCTTCATTCCAACAAAATAAGGTACTATTTCTATTTCTCTTTCTATTTCTATTTATATTTCTGTGGTTGTCACACCCATAACAGTTTTTTGCAGTACAAACTAAATTCGCGGAATCTGTTCACTGGCGAATTACCGCAGCGTTGACGTTCGGCGGGCTCGGCGCAAGCCACTTCCGAGAAGCATATCTTCCACAATTTCGAGAAATGGCTTTTGAAACTTTGGCAGGATATTTTAAGGGGATATACCTATCGATTAAAACAATAAAAAAATCGATTTTTTGACGTGTCTAAAGGTACTTCGCCCTTTAATATGCTAATTTTCCTCCATCGAAAGTTCCACCAAAGAGTAGAAAAAAGAAGCAAAATCTATTCTTTTCAATCGACTTAGAAAAATTTAATGGAAGCGTATTGAGAGGAATTAAAATAGGAAAGAACGCAAAAGAAGGAATAGAAAGAATGTCACGTTGAAGAAGCAAAACCTATTCCTTTTAATCGACTCTGAAAGTTAAATGGAATAAGCGTATTCGGAGGAGAAATAAAATCGTTAATTCTACTGGAATTTTTTTCACATTTTTTCAACACAAAGCTTCCTCTGCGAGGAATATTTTATATTATTTCATATTTTATTTAATGAAAATTAATACACATTGGAAAATACACTTTGAAATACACTTTTGAAAATCCTTTTCACATGTGACACTATTATGTATTTTGAGAGGTTAGATTTCCTTCACCGGTGTGAATCTTGGTGAACCTCAATTTTTTAATAAATCAAGTACTGTTGGTGTCCATTTACTTGTATCACTCATTTTTAACCACTTTCATGACCCGATTTAATATTTCGCAATGCCGACTGTCAACCAGCGTCATCTGCGTCGTTATGTTACACACGGAGAAATAGAAACTATATGCAAGAGCACAGCTTTTGTAGGCATATTAGAAGGAATTAAAATAATCGAAAATAAAGCAGGTAAGTATGGAATTAAAAATAACAATGACAAAAGAATTAAAATTTCCAAACTTATGTTGCTCACGGAGGAATAGAAACTATGTAAGTGCACACATTTTGTGAACGAATTAGAAAGAATTAAATTAATCGAAAATAAAGCATGCAAGTATGGAATTAAAAATCACCAGATGAGGTGTCTGTACTGCGCGCATTAAGAGGAATTAAAAAAAATGAAAATATGTTCGCCTGCATGGAACACAACAAAAGTGGCAATTTTTAAGGCAATAAAAAAGAATTACTTTCGGAGATAAACCTATTCTTACGTTGGGCACTTCTCTCGATGGAAAATTAGCACATACAAAAAAATTAAATAATTCTTACTTTTTCGTTTAATTGGGAAAATATTAATTTTTCTGAATTCTTCCCTTCTTACCGGGATCGATTGACCTATAAGATTAATACATTTAATTGAAAAATAAGAAAATGTTGCTTTATTGTAATTTTTGAAAATGAATTTTTCGAATATAACTTCTCAAATAGTCAAAATTTAATGATGATGTAAAGAATACTTAATGCATCCTCTATGAGGAAGCAAATCATATTTGCTTACAGGAAGCAAACTGCTCATTGAATGAGCACAAAAGTTGAAACATCACAGCTAGTTTTGTGTTTCAGCCGGCAGCCGGTCAAACTGGTCAAAACCTGCAGTCGAGGTGTCAAGCCTGTCTATTCAGGGGCGGCGCAGCCCATTTTTTTCATGTATGGATTTACGATATAACACCCGAAAAGAAGGGGCGGCGGTAAACCGAAATTTTTTCTTTTCTTTTTCTTTATTTGAAAGAAAATGTTTTCCTTCATACTTCATTTCTAGATATAAATTCCAGACAGTTTTTCATGTATGGAATTTCCATTCATGAAAATTTCCATGTATGGATTTATCCATGGCATCCATACTGTCTGCGGCGCCCCTGTGTCTATTTGTTATTTATCTTGAATTAAAGAAATATTAATAAATAAAATGATCATATACTTGCGGTGAGCTACCGATTTTTCTAAAAAATTTAGATCATTGTAATAACACCATGTTGAAGCTGAATATTCCTCAGATGGACGGGCAGATCCTGAAGGAATGTATTTGTTCATTTTTGCTCGGTGTTTGCTGTAAGCAGCCTTTAATTCCTTCAACCTGTTCGTAGCTTGTATCACTATAACAGTAATGTTTTAATTTTAATGTTTAATTTAATGTTTTAGTTTAATGTTTTAATTTCACTATACCTGTAATGTTACAGCTTGTTTTCGCATTGAAATTTCTCACAATACTTTCCCAGGATTCCTTGCGCTTTAAATTGTCTTTATATAGTGAACAGGATTTATCGTAAATGTTAGAATTCTTTTCAATCAAATGTATTAATACGTTATTCAAATCATCATTATCTGTCATGATGAAATCTCTTGGTGAAATTTACTGCTTAAAGAAAATCACGAAGGAATAATAAGGAGACCGAACTCCCTCTCGCAACCTGGAAACAAAAACTAGATCGTAAGTCTTTAGAAGAACTTTATTTGAGTGCGCATGTGCCCAGTTGTCCTCTTCCTATTCATGGGAAACTGTGCGAGTGAGAAAGTTTTTAAAATTAACATAAGATAGAGAGGTTATGTTCGTTTGTTCGTTTGTTATGCGATTTCATGCGATATTCAGCGGTGTGTGACAAAATTTAGATTTTTATAGTTAAAAAGAGTGGATTATAAAAGTGGTAAGTATGTAGATTTGGTAAGTATGTAAATTTGTTCAATTTGAAAAACTTTCTCACTCGCACACTTTCCCACGAGTAGGAAGAGGACATCTGCGCACATGCGCACTCAAATAAAGTTTTTCCAAAGAATTACGATCACGGTTACGATCTAGTTTTTGTTTCCAGTTTCGAAAGGCTTTCCACTGGCAGTTGGGTCTCCTTATTATTCTTTCGTGGAGAAAATTGTCTAACTTTTTACAATACGAGATTAAGCGCGCGCTTGAGCGCACGTGTTTCGTTTATAGAAAGTGAAATGAAAATTGAAATCCTCGCGGCAAGTCGAGAATACTCACGACTTGACGCTCACTTCATGCGTAACCAGTGTTTATGCAGGAAATGCATGTAAAGGTAACGCTATGAAGTTAGCCGAAATTAATGTCCTTTTTATAATAGGATACTATTTTTTAATTGTATTTTTCTATAAGAATAGAGGTGAAAAGGATAGGCTCTCCAATGAGCGGAAGTGTCCCTCTATACCCCGACAGTTTAAAATTCGTATTATATATGTTGCTAGGTTTATACGGATTGTATTTCTAAAAATTTAATATGTAAATAAAAAATTGTGAAGGAAATTTGTATAAAAATAATTTGATTTTTAATAATAAATGAAACTAACGTGCAAACCTAAAGAACTTTCGAACAGCTGTTTGTTACCGCCATAGCCGCCATGTTCTTATGGTACTGGCAGTGCTAGACCACGGTTGGGTATGTAAAATACCTAATAAGGTAAATTACATGATTTTTCACAGTAATTTACTAAGTATTTTACGTCGAAAATAACAAATTCATATGGAGTGGAGCGGTTTTCTACCTAAAATACGTAATTTACATAAGTAGAAAACCATGTAAATTATATAAAAAAACTTTGAGTGACGCGTCACTGGCCACTACACAACCCTGGACTAGACCCCTCTTTTCTTATGTCCATGATTGTCACCAATCGATGTATGCGTAAGTTAACGTCTACGGTGCGCGTCTTTTGGGGCGGGTTGGGTTTCTTTTGGATGTGTTGGGTTCAGTGTTGAAATTTTTATCAGTTTTTAACATTTTTTTAGTAGTGAAAATTCTTATCAGTTTATTTATTGAACATTTATTCTAGCAATTTATTTATAACATTTATTCTGCTCATAATGCAGATGCAACTTGCTTTGCATACCATCATACATCGACTCATCGACGATGGCTACTTTGGAAAGATGTGGAAAGATCTAGGAAGATCTGGAAATACTGGTTCATAACGGTAACACTATGGTCTCAACGTGCTACGTACATAATGATTTTCAGGTTCGATTTGGTCGTTTGGTGTTCTTAGTTGGTACTCGATAAGGCGGTACAGTAATTTTCCTTTTTGCTTTTGAAGTTTAAAAATATTTTGTGTACAAGATGGCTAAACGAAATAGTGATTTCTACGACAGAGAATTTAATAAAACTTGTGGAGGCTAACCGTTGTCTATATGAGAAAAACATGAAAGATTGTTCTAAATCAATGTTAGATGGAATCTGGGGCCAAATACGCTACATTCTACAAAAAATGGGAGTTTCAATCGAAGGTAAGTACAAAATTTATTTAAATAGAATTAAGAATAAAGAGCTAAAAAATATACAATCTCAATACTTTTTGAAAAATAATAAAATATTAATTTTTCAGGTTAATTTTGAATTATTTGATTTACGATAAATTTATTAAAAGTAAATATTTCTTCGTTCTCTAGGCAAATTTCTATTATAAAACAGAATATATCTGTAGAGAAAAATTAATATATTTCATTCTAATCATTGTTGAGTAAAATAAGGAATTTTGTTTTGAGAAGTTAGTTTATTTGTTGTTTTAACTCATCCAACTCTAACTAGAGTTCTAAAAGTAGTTCTGAATGTCTTGTGTCTTCTGTCTACATGTTCTGAAACTCTGATTGTCCTTCTAAATATCTGAACGTCGTTCTCATGGCCGAGCCAGAAAAAAAAATTTAGGGGTGGGGCAGGGTGACCACATGTCAGGGAAGTCAGGGGAAAAGAAGATTGTCAGGGAAATCAGGGAATTGGGATTAGCTGCCAGGGAGATATATTCGAGATATATTCAAATTGTTTATATTGTGCCTGCACATCGTTCTACGCAAATAATTTCTATATTTTCATAAAATATCAAAAGTACACGTGGTAAGAGTAGAGGGTTGGGGGGGGGTTTCGTCAAAGTTCCACGGTTGTTCACAGGGATATTGTTGTTGATATTTTGAAATATCTAATCTGCTATTTTTATGAAAATTACTTCAATATGACCAATCCCACCAATCCTACCGTTCAAACTTTTACATAGTTAAAGCTAAAAAAATTGCAAAAGTAATAATTAAATGTTAAATTTTTCGATCAATCACAAAATTGTTCAATTAGTTTTGATACATTTTTAAACTAACAGATCCCGAAAAAAGATGGAAGCAATTGCGATCAAACTTCTTCAGGAAATTAAAGGCAGGAACAAGTGGATGGTTTTTATATAACGAAATGAGCTTCCTCTTAGCTCACTACAAACCACGACCGTAAGAGCAAATATATATATGTTTTATTATAATTTTATTTTTACATTCTCGTCAGAGAAGGTATTAGATTTGTGTAAAATTTGACCCCCCCAGTTTTTGTCAAATGTCCACGTTTTGGGACCCCCTGAACCCGAAAAACAGGTTTTTACGAATGTGTGTGTGTGTGTGTGTCTGTCTTTCTGTCTGTAGATTTTTTAGTTTTTGAGCACGATAACTTTCGAAAGAATTGACCGATTGGATTTGCCTTTGGTATACTCTTTCAGTGTCCTAAAATGAAGGTCAAGTTCGTTGGCCAGCCATTTTGCATAAAAATTCAAAAAGTTGGAGCATTTTTAAAAATTTTGAAAACAGTTTTTTTTTTTAATTTAAAAATTCTAAAGACGGATGTTTGTAGTACTCAAAAATTGGAATAATTTTTCCTAATGACTTTTTTGGATGAAAAAAAAATTGAAAGACTTGTAACATTTTGAAAATCCAAAAAAATGAAAGAAATCTTAAAGTAGAAGCCAAACAACGCACGATATGAAAAAAAGTCTAATGATACAAAATGTTTCTTTTTGAACACCCTATAGGATTAGCATAAGAACTTTTTTAATTTCCTTAAAAAATCGAAAATTCAAATTTTGAGCCAAAAAACGCGAGATGCAGATAAAATGATAAGAAACATAATTATTCGCCTTAAAAAGATCTACAAGTTCTCCTTTGGCCATTTTTCAATAGGATGAGTAGTTTTCGTTTAAATCGTGAAAAATATTGTTAAACAAAGCCGAGCGCGGAGCGCGAGGTTTAAATCAAATATCGAGCGCGAAGCGCGAGTGCCCTGATGAGAATATACTCCTTTAGGTCGATAGAACCTTAAGTAAATTAGTTAAATTCTGCATTCATAGCTGTAATTTAATTTAATTTAAATTTAATTTAATTAAATTTTAAAAAATATATAAAAATATAAATTACAAATATAAAAAATCAATTAAAATTAAAAAATATAAATTATATATACAAAATATTTAATTTAATTAAATTAAAAAAAAAAAACATAGGTTCAAGCGTCCTGTAAAGCGCAAGCTTCACGAAGGGCACAAAAGCACGCGAAGCGCGCAACACGGAGCGCGTGATGAGAATGTGCCCGCGAAGCGGGCAGATTTTATAGGTTATGTTTGGGTTTTCCCTAGGAAAATGGATATTTTCAAGTAAAAATCATCAAATATTGATAAAGGCAATTAGTTTGGGCTTTTTTAGGTTATGTTTCAGTTTTCTCAACATAAATTGACATTTTCAAATAAAAATCATCAAGTATTGATGAATGCCAACTAAATTGAACTTTTCTGGGTTATGTTTGGGTTTTCCCAAGGAAAATGAGTATTTTCAAGTAAAAATCATCAAATATTGATAAAGGCTAACTAATTTGGGCTTTTTTAGGTTATGATTCAGTTTTCTCAACAGAAATTGACATTTTAAAATATAAATCATCAAGTATTGTTGAAGGCCAACTAATTTCAAATATTTAAGGTTAAAGTTGAGTTTTCTCCATGGAACTGGATACTTTTAAGTAAAAATCATCCAATTTTGATAAGAGCTACCCTGTTGAAAGTAAAAAGATAGAAATTCTATCTATTTGAATCTTTTTCAATCTTCAGGATTGAAATAGAAAAAATGAAACCAAATGTATCCATTCCTATCCATGTCAATTTCTGTTGAGAAAACTGAAACATAACCTAAAAAAGCCCAAACTAGGTAGCCTTTATCAATATTTGATGATTTTTACTTGAAAATATCCATTTGCCTAGAGAAAACCCAATCATAACCTAAAAACGCTCCAATTAGTTGCCCTTCATCAGTACTTGATGACTTTTATTTAAAAATGTAAATTTCTGTTGAGAAAGCTGAAACATAACCTAAAAAAGCCCAAACTAGTTAGTCTTTATCAATATTTGATGATTTTTACTTGAAAATATCCATCTGCCTAGAGAAAACCCAAACATAACCTGAAAAAGCTCAAATTAGTTGGCCTTCATCAATACTTGATGATTTTTATTTGAAAATGTCAATTTCTGTTGAGAAAACTGAAACATAACCTAAAAAACCTCAAACTAATTAGCCTTTATCAATATTTGATAATTATTACTTGAAAATATCCATTTTCTTATGCCAAACATAACCTAAAAAAT
>CAJFCO010017305.1:9293-19434 GCA_904066015.1 Synergus gifuensis | reverse complement strand
TTGTAACAGTTCTATGGTCTTTTTATACTAATTATAAATATTACTGTTATTACTGCAAAATAAATGCTTATTTGCCAAGCCTGAAAATAAAACCTTATGCCCTCTCATAGGCTAGAATCAAAAGAATTGGGAAAGGTTCTCGAGAGAGGCGAGCAAACACGTAGAGATTTCGATAAAAGTAACGAATTTATTCAGTTAAATAAACAGCAAATTTGAGATGTCCCAGCACGGAACGGATGTGGAAATAGACTCGATATAATCCAATGTTTTTTAAATCAATGAGACGCGATATAAACCAAACAATAGACTCACAAACCGAGCAATGCTAAAACATCCCTTATAAACTTATTATAATCATTAGAAATTGAGATCGGATCCCTCAAACTATCCTCGAGTCCCTTTCTGAGATCGCTAAGTACAAAAGTGGTTCAAAATCTTCATTAAAACAATTCCAATAGGCTCAGAGTTTGACAAGCTAGTACCCTTCCTCGAGGTATTCGCAACTAACTATTCGCGATTGCAAAGTATAAAGCGTTTAAAATACGAAACCCTCAGTGGGTGTGATCAGGCTGCGATAGTATTAATACGAAACCGGACCCTTCTTAAATTTGGCCTTTGCGTGCGCCGAGATTCTACCCCTCTATATTTCCTAGAATCCCTTACGAGCCGTGAGTACGATTCAACCCCTTCAAATCCTCGCAGCTTGGTACAGCGTACACAAGGATTTGATTTTTAACCGCGAAACTAGAGAACTTTAACCAAATCCCCTCAGCTTGGTGCAGCGTACACGAGGATTTGATTAGATAAAAAATTGCGGGCAAAAATGAATGCAAACGAAGGAGGTGTATCAATAGCTTGGAACAGCGTGCATTGATACCCCTCAAAAAAGAAAAAACTACCCTTCAAATTAAAGGATAGGAGAACAGAGTTGCTGAAAGAAGATCCTCAGCTTGGAATAGCGTGCAAGGGTCTTCTTTCCTATATCTACCAATTAGTATAGAGATCCAGATGGTGGAGTAGTGTGATTCTGAAGATGACGTCGAAGTCGTGGAAAAAACTGCGATGCTAGTCGAAAAATTCCGAGAGTTCAAGGCGGGTCGGTTGAGTTGGTCAGGCTGGTGCTCGACCACGATAGTGGGCCAGCGCCCGTGTCTTATCTCCATTGAGATTTGCGTGGTTTCTGGGAAAGACAGGTAGCCAGGTACCTAGCGTAATTGTGCGTTACTGCTCGTGGATCGATAATTGATCAGTCCCAGGTAGTACTCTGCCGTGCCGGTACGCACAAGGTGTTGTGCCTATAGTCAGGTGCTATGGGGTACGGTATAGCCAGACCGTTATAGATTCATATCAAATATCACAACGAAACAATTTAATAGATTGAACGAGAATAGCTAATGACATTTATTTTTAATTATATTTTGTTAAATAACAGAATTTCTATTGACTAAGTTAATTTATTGCAATTGTCATTACTTCAAGCAAATAGTATGGATAATGTTTGTCAAGCAATAATAACCAACTAATATAATATTGCATTTTATATCCTTTAAAATAGAAATGTTAACACTAAACGTAAGAAATAGAGTTAAGAGCAATAGGAGAATAGGATCGAGAGCGGTAGAATCTTAAATTACATTTTAGGTTTTTAAAACAGAAATGTTAATGCTAATCGTAGGAAATAGAACCAATAGTAACAGGAGAGTAGGACTACAGAGTTGTAGAATCCTTAGGAATTAGGGGAGGCACCTTAGATACACAATGGCCCAACACCCGAAATGGAGGGGCGAGGACCCAAAGCAGCCCTTGCGTGGGAGTTTGTCGTCAGAAATTAGGTAGATTTTCCCGAGCTAGCAACCCGTGAGGATCGCTCTAGTTTTGCTCCCCCCCCCCTCTCTCTCCCCTCTCTCTCTTGATTCAGAAAACTGTTCTCGTGCGAGGCAAAAAACTTTATAGATTACCTGCATAAATTTTGATTTTAGATTACCTGCATAAATTTCCAAAATTAATTATTCACTATTTTTACAAGATTTTTTAGTACAAAGCAAGGGGAACTTCATTTCTTTACAAAAAAGAACTCTCGCTCTTTTCTACAAAGAATTTATTTCAAATTCTTCGTGGCTTCATTTTGACTTTTGAAATTTCGCGCCTAAATCGACTCTCAGACATTATATTTTCTCACAGTCGCTGCCCTCTACTTCAGTTCGAACCGTCCGCTGCCCCCACCTGGGAAGAGTTATTTAATGAAGACACCCACTATATCCCCATTTACGGCTCACCCAAAATTTTCTCCCCACTGATAAACAAATCCGCTGCGTCCGCGAAGCGAAACTTACGATTTAGAAAGATCGGAAAAAATGGACAGCGAGAGAGACCGAAAGTCTAGATACAATCGGCATTTGAGAAAGTACTCCAGCTGTGATGACGTACAAAATAGTGATGATAGTGAAATCACTGACGAGGAAGTAATGGTTGGGAACACAACCGACAATATAAAAATAGGTACCATAGACCCTTCCATTTTTCCAAAAGAAAAAATCACTGGCCCGATTCCTAGTACTTCTGGGAAAAGAAGACGTCATTCTGCGTTGGATGAAAATAGTGATTCTCATCCCGAAGACTCTCAAACAACACAGCCAAAAAATTTGAAGAAGTTTAGCGGTAAGTACGAATATAAATAATTATAATAAAAAATATAACTAATATCTTTATATTTCAGGATCCAGTAATATCAGTCACGGTGGATCACATTCCTCGGAAGAGGATTCTTTATCAGGTGGTAAGAAAAGAAAAAAAATATTTTCTTATACAATTTTTTTCTTCTTTTTTATAAATACGTATTTTCGTGCTTTTTACAGATAAAGTTTATAATAAAATGGAAAAATTAATGTCACAATGTTAGAAGTTTTTATTCGGAAGATGAACGAGCATTCCGAAAAAATGTTGCGATTGGTGGAGAAAAAATTAGATGCATGGAGCAGTCGAATCGTTTCAAATGGTGGACATCCGGCTGAAGGGGGAGATCTTTTCGGATGGAATCAAAAAATGTCAAATTTACCTGCAGGAACGAAGGAGCATTTGGAGGAATTAAATCACCTGCTGTTAGAAAATAGGAACAATTTTAATAGAGCGGTAAGTAAACACTCTTTAGCATAAATAAATGATTGATTTAATCAAAAATAATTTCAATTAGATTGTAATATTAATTAATTGTAATATTCTATTCAGGTGAAATCGTTTGAAATCGACTTTAGGAGGTGATGACCTCCGAAGCAGTGTGAGGATGCTCACGAGAACTGTTATGACTCACGATCTAGCTCTATTGTACAATTACCCGGGCATGGGTGGAAAGAACAGTTTCAGTTCTCATGATTATTTACTGAAGGTGTTAAAATGTAAGTAAAAATAAATGGCAGAAATAAAATATTTATTACTGTAGGGTTTGAATTTGCCCGCCCCTGGGTCAGGTGCGGTGTGCGGCGCCCTCGGTATTAGAAATAGTTGATTAGGCGTGGATGTGTGTGTGTGAGAGAGGCTGAGTCGAGAGTCGTTCGTTGGTAGTTCGTCGTTCAGGAAGTCTGTCAAAAGTGGGAGCTTTTTAATTGTAACTGTTCATATTTGATTTGGAGGTGTTTGTATTTTAGTCTTATCTTCGAGCGAATAAATCGCTTCTATTATTATCTTGGCATATTCATTTTATCCCTACATTACGATATTAATTATCATTATTATTTATATTCTTTACAGGAGTGATCCGGTTGAAAATTCAATCTGCAATAGACGAGGGCATTCAGCGAGCAATAAGAGCATGGTTAGCTCAAGCCAAGAAAAGAACCACAGCAAAGAGGTATCAAAGATAAGGTACACCATTTTCGAAATGCTTTTTAACCCTTATAAAGTAAGTTGTTTATTACATTGTACTCTACTTTACAGGAAAAGAAAAACAAGTAATGAGGAACAGCACATCGAAGAAGTTGAGAATTTAGATCTATAATGTAGATATATTTATAATTTAATTTAATATAGTAATAATAATAATAATAATATAAACCAATTACAAACCAATTACAAAATCATCCTCTGCAAGCTTCACAGGTAGGTTGGAAAAATCAATTTGTTCCTCGCCTTCAAAATGTGCACCTCGTTTCTAAGTTCTCAATAAATTAAAATTTTTTTATTCAATAAAAACAAATGCGTATCAAAATTTTTTATGGAAAAAAGGGAGCTGTGCGATCCTGTTCCTTAGTTGAACGTGAAGTGTGAAGGAACGTGAAGTGACGTGAAGTGTGAAGGATAATGCAAAGTTTAAAAGTTTTGAACGTGAAGTGTCAAATTGAATAAGTGAATAGTTCAATATAGTGAGCAGAAAAAGTTTAGCGTTTGCCACAGTTCCGCATCCAAGGAGGTATATATTGTAGCAACATCTTGGATTTGAGAAGACGACAACAATGCATTTATTTTATGTTTAATTACAAGTTTACTAAGCTTAATTGGTGTTACAATTCTTTATTTCCTCAAATATAATTCTACAATTTTAAGCTCTAGTTCTTTCGCGGTAGTCGATTTTCAAATCGACGCAAGCAGCCGCGAACTTTAAAGATTCGCCAATCACCGTTTGGTCTAAGAGAAATATCTCGACTGCAGCGAAACTGGCGACATAACAATTGGTGACAGCGTTGCGGGATTGGCTGCACCGCGAAAAATTAAATAATATTGTGCGTGTTAGTGCAACTGTGAAGTAGAATTTGTGAAATTGAAGTGGAATTGAACATGTTTCCCTGCAAAAGTTATAAGTGTTTGTGAAGTACAGGGACACCTAAAGTCAAACCAGTGACATGCTTAAAATTTAACGGCGAAAAAACGATAGAAAACTTAAATTCACAAAAGAAAACATATAAAATTTTGAAGTTATAATTTTGATCTGCTAAGATATTCGTATGATCTCAGTGGGTAAAAAGGCATTGACATCCTGAGGACGTCCTGAAGACATCATTAGGACATCCATGTCAGTCCAATTGATGTCCAAAAGACGACTCATGCCTTAAAGACGTCTTTTGGACGTGAGACGACTTTAGGACGTGAATTGTACTGACATTGGTGTCATAAGGATGTTTTTACGACATCCTCAGGATGTCAATGTCTTTTTGCCCAATGGGATATTAAAAGTTGCATTAATTTATAACAAAAAACAAAGACTGCCATATTATTGGATCATTTTGTTGCAGATCACATTAGTAACTCTAAATTTCTGGAAAGTTGAATATAGATCATGTATAGATCTTTCTAAAGTACCAAACGCCTTGAATGTATTTCACGAACTTTAAAGATCCGCCAATCACCGTTTGGTCTAAGAGAAATATCTCGACTATAGCGAAACTGCCGACATAACAAGAGGTTCAATTGTGTGCGGTGGTCGCCGTTTCAAATCTGTGATCACTGATCCGTACTTCTTGCGGGCGAGAAAAGACCAACAAAGACGAAGTTTCTCTAACCAAGTTACTGACACTTCTTATAGATAATATCCGCATGCTATGGAGACGAGAAAAAACCGACTGTTCAAAGGACTCTGATAATGTGTGTTTTCATTGCAGACAACTGCGGGTGTCTGGGAATGATAAGGACCTAGGTATGGTCCAGGAAATGTCATGCGTGACAAGTGATAATGATGATGTTTCTCCAACTTAGTCACTGGCAATGCCGATAGATAATATCCGCACGCTATGGAGGCGAGAAACATCTGGTATCAATAAAAAAGACAATTTTCGAGTTGCAACTATCTTGTGGGATAGTAGTAATCACATAAAAATCTGTTTTGAACAATCAAAATTATTATAAAAATTTCTCTGGTAAAACACTGTGGCGTTTTCTTTCATACTGTTTGTTTGCTAGAGAGGAAAATTCTATAATTTCTACGTACACATTACACTCTAAATTTGAATGAGCCAAAATTTGACTGATTCAATCAGTTAAGTATTTTTTGACAGTATCGGCTCTAATCACTCGCAAATGTATCAACTATCAAATAAATATACTTTGTTTCTTATCTATCAATGTTTCTGAGTTTTTTAATCCTATTTTGATATTCTTGTTCTTCAAGAGAACAAGGTGTCATTCAATACGCAAATTAACGTATAAATTTGCCGTATTAGTGATCAGCAGCGCAACAGTATACAGATTTCAATAGCTAATCAGCAAGAAATTCACGTTTGTTGCGCTCTCTTTTAATTTTTGGCGATTAAAACGCGATGAAAACAAGATTCCAGACGATTAAAACGCCACCTTAAGAATCGGTTCCGACTCTACTATGTAAGAACTCGAGGTCAACAACCTTTATGATTTCTTACAGGGTAAAGGTTTTACTCAGCACACTGGATAAAATCAAATGTATGTCATCCAAAAATAATATAATCAACGAAATTTGTTAATCAACGAAATTGCCTATTCTTTGAATTTTCACCATAAATAGTTTCAAAATGTCTGACAAAGAGCGTATTACTTTCTGTAAATTGAAACGCCGCGTTATCAAGGGTAAATTGACCAATTTTTTTAAATTAATCGAGTCTATAAATGACGAAACCGATCTAGTAGCCATTGATTTAGAGACTCGCTTAAAAAATAAACATTTGCCACTTCTACAAGAATTTGAAACATATCAAGATGAACTTGATCTGCTTATTGAAGGCAACGAAGTCGAAGAAAACCTCAACGCCGACGAAAGAGCAGCGTTTGAGGATAAATATTACAGTATTTGTGTAAGAGTAAAAAGTTTACTTAAGTCAAAAAAGAACAATCCTGAACTGTAGGTCGAAAGTAACGACAGTTATCAAAACACAACAGAAAATACAAGCTTGGGAAATAATCCGCGAATTAACGCCACCCCTTCTGAAATCAATGCCACATTTCCGCACAATAATGTCCATACTCATTCTTCACATCGCGTCGCGAGATCTAAACTTCCCGATCTAAAAATTCCAACATTTTCTGGGAATTTTGACACCTGGTTGGAATTCTATGATTCTTTTAATTCAATGATCCACAGTGATCCCGACATTCCTACTATTCAAAAGTTTTTGTACCTTAAAGGTTGCGTAACGGGTAATGTAGCTAACATAATTTCATCTCTTGAAACTACTAGCGAAAGCTACATAGTGGCTTGGGATTTATTAATAGGTCGATATCACAATAAAAGATTTATTATTGATAGCCACGTAAAGGCTCTTTTTGATTTACCTGCGATATCAAAAGATTTCTCTATTCGTTTGCTTCACGATTCCATTCAAAAACACACAAGAGCTCTTCGCACATTATCAGTCGATGTTAATACAAGATTAGATGCAATATTAAATTACCTAATAAAAGGAAAATTAAACAATTACACCTTTGAAAAATGGGACGATTCAATTTCCAACGTAGAAATGCCTACCTTCACACACATGATGAACTTTTTAGAGCGCCGCTCCCAGGTAGAGGAGACAAGGACTGCTATCAATCAGTCTAATTCACATAAACAATCACAAGGCAAAATCGATTTTCATACCCGGCAAAATATAGAAACATTTTTTGTCTACAAACATTTTTTGGCATGCTTTGGGGGCGAGAAACATCCCAGTGGGCGAAAAGAAATTTTTATCCTGAGGACGTCCTAAAGACATCCTTAGGACGCCCATGTCAGTCCAATTGATGTCCTAAAGACGTCTCACGTCCAAAACACGTCTTTAAGACATGAGTCGTCTTTTGGACATCAATTTGACTGACATGGACGTCCTAAGGATGTCTTTAGGACGTCCTCAGGATGTCATGTCTATTTGCCCACTGGGATCCGACTGTTCAGAGGATTCTGATAATGTGTGTTTTCATTGCAGACAATTGGGGGTGTCTGCGAATGATAAAGACCTAGGTATGGTCCAGGAAATACCATGTATGACAAGTGATAAAGATGATGTTTCTCCAACCTAGCCACTGGCACTGCCGATAGATAATATCCGCACGCTATGGAGGCGAGAAACATCTGGTATCAATAAAAGAGACAATTTGCGAGTTGCAACTATCTTGTGGAATAGTAGTAATCACATAAAAATCTGTTTTGAACAATCAAAATTATTATAAAAATTTCTCTGGCAAAACACTGTGGCGTTTTCTTTCATACTGTTTGTTTGTTAGAGAGGAAAATTCTATAATTTCTACGTGTACATTATGTCGTAAATTCTAAGAAGCTTTTGGCCTTCCATTTCGCCAGACCTTTTGGCCAATCCTAATAAAATCTATAATAGACAACCGTAATTTTAGAAGGCGGACATTAGCCCTAATAAAATTTATAATAGGCAATCATACTTTTAGAAGGCGGGCATCCGTTCCTACGCAGATACCCTGGTTAAGGCTATGTCACAGCTGCCCATTTTTTCAGCTTACCTGAAGGGACTAATGAGTCATCCTGCAGGAAGATTTCCATTACGGGAACGACCGACGCGTTCAGATCTCTGCCCGTGTGCGAAATTCGTCCCAGTGGGCAAAAAGACATTGACATCCTGAGGACGTCCTAAAGACATCCTTAGGACATTCATGTCAGTCCAATGGATGTTCAAAAGACGACTCATGTCTTAAAGACGTATTTTGGACATGAGACGTCTTTAGGTCATCAATTGAACTGACATATGGACGTCCTAAGGATGTCTTTAGGACATCCTCAGGATGACAATTTCTTTGTGCCCACTGGGGTAATACATTTGCCCACTATTACACCGAAACACAAATAAATTTTTTTTGTTTTGTTTTAAAAATAAATATTCACATTATAACCTTTTCTATTTATTTTATTTCAAATATGTCTTGCCCAACTTTAATTTTTTTAAACTCAAAATTATCAAAAGTTAAATTAGCTTTTTTTGCCAATTTCATTTTATTGAAGAAATTAATTTGGATTCTGTTTGCGAGAAAATATTAAGGGAAAGTTATACGACTTGTAGAAAACTTTCCAACAAAGAATTTTATACATTAATCATATGCTTTTTATAGCCCTAACAACCTCACGCTGCTTGTAAAACCACCTTCAAATACAACAATGTTAATTCTTCATGAAATCTACGCTTCCCAGCACTTTATTCTCCTTTTTTAAAAAATAAAAATTATTACCATTAGCCTGATAGAATATTTATCAAGACAACTTATTTAATTTTCTATTAGCAAAACATATAACATTTTTTTTTATGTTTTCTCTGAAAATTTGTTTCTCTTGTTATTAAAAATAAATAATATTGATTACATTCGAATTTCGCATTATACCAATTTTCGGGCATAACATGAAATTGCTGTGATACGCCTTTTAGAATTATCACTTGTCGCTGCTGTATAGATCCTTGTATTATAGTTTGTGGCGCTGAAAGAGTAAGGAGAGGCGCCTTCTATCCCTACCCTCGGCCCCTCTCTTCAAACAAAGAAAAAGTTCACGGTTCCAAAAGAGCGACCTATCTAGTATTGTGGTACCAGTTTTTTTTTCCAATTTGAATTTTTTGTTTATGCCAAATATTTCTAAGTAGGCCATCATGAATCAAAAGTCTTTTTTTTCAATGTAAAGTACAATTTTTTATAGCCTTAATGTATGAAAAGAATCCTACAGATTTTACCTTCAGTACCTTAAGGGATTATTCTACTTTACCACTTTCAAAAAATCGATTTTTTTTTCTTACATTTTTCGAAAGAATATGTATCTAGAAATACTATGTCAAAATTTCAAAAAGATCGGAGCAGTGTAACTGTATTTTTTTCGTACCTGAACATCACTACCTCGGAGCGCTTACCTGAGCGCGCACATGAGTGGGTTAAAAAAACATTTCGCGGACAAATTGATATTCAGAAGCTATTTCTGAACCGATTTGAAACTTTTTTTTTTTATATTGAAGCTTATAAAATTCTCCACCAAACTGTTAATCCATATTTTGAAAAAAAAATTTTATTTTTGTTTATTTAATAACAAAAATGAAAAAAAAAAATTTTAGTTTTTTGACTACTGAGAAATACTTGTATTTAATCCCAAATACCTAGAATCAATGAAAAAACTAAAAAAAAGGAAAAAAAAAAGAAAAGAAAAAAAAAAAAAGAAAACTTTAAACGCGTTTTTCTCAAAACAACGTTTTTAAAACGGTACCAA
>CAJFCO010017303.1:0-17522 GCA_904066015.1 Synergus gifuensis | reverse complement strand
TTATCTTCTTCTGACTATTAGGACTAAAATTATCCGAAGTGTTGCAGTCATGTGAGGGATTATTTTCATTGCTTTCTTCATTTACAGCAGAGAGGGAAATTCTACTTGAAAATCTACTCTTGGGTGCTCTACCAGGTTTCCTAGGCGTCTCATTCACTTCTTGCTCTTTTTCAGCTTGTGATTTAGTTGGTGGTTTATGTGGCTTCTTATCTATAGTAGGCGAGTCTTCTTTGTAATTGATGCTATTACGCTCTCGAAGACATCTCTCGCTTTTTTCTGACGATTGTATCTTTGACCTGCGAAGTGTCCTACTCGAGGTTGAAGGTTCTAACACTCCATAAGGAGTGTTAGAACAATTGGTTACAAGACTCCGACGAGTCTGCCTTATGGGAGTTGAGATTATATCTTTCCTCTTAATGGTAGGGGTCACACTATACACAGCTGCTTCCTGAACAGAATTTCGGATTCTATAGGAATCTTCATTTGGAGTCTGAAATCTCTCTATCGTCACTAAAAGCCTTGCGTTTATTTTTTCTTCAATTTTTGGTAAACTGTGTGAACGCAGTTGGGATCTTGTTATTCTGTCCGTGGATTGGGATATTTTTAATTGATTTATTGAAGTTTCTAACTCGTCGGAATCTTGAGTATTCATTTCACTTTTACATGGAGATTTCATAGGGACTGAATCAAATATGTCTTCAGACTCCGATGAGAAATCATTAAAATTTAATATATTTGTCACTTCAGATCTAAATTTAAGACCATCCTTGTCTTTTAAATTACGTAGCTTGTTACCGAAAATTCGGTCGCCAATTCCATCATCTGCAAAGACATATTTAAATGTAGCTATTTAGATATCTTATCACAAAAAAGAGGTTGCGATTATATTTGAAATAGATCAGTGGTCGGCAAACTTTTAAAAAATGTACCCCTAAATGACAATCACGTACCCTGTTCCACGCAGCTACGTTCAGATTGAAAACTAAACATAATCAGATTATTGATGTTAAATTAATTAATTGGTATTTAATTTAATTTTCTTTTTAGTACTCATACGGCTCTAATTGCACTAACCTACACGCTTGTTGACATTATATTTGAACTATAACCACAAAAAAATATTGCACGAAGAATTTAGAAAAAAAAAACGAACGATATTTAAAAATAAACGCGTACCCCCAGGGGTACGCGGTACCCCCTGAAGTTGTCGCGTACCCTATGGGTACCGCGTACCACCGGTTGACGACCGCTGAAATAGATTCTTGCAATATTCAAATCTGAATCTATATTCTCTCTTCACCTATTGGTTGGATTTGTAACCGCCACCTGTATTTTAGAATCAAAATCAGAGCTACCAATCGATTTTTAGGAATTTTAAAGGAATTTCAAAAGAATTCAGTAAAAGTAGAATTTCAAAATTTTGGAATAATTTGTTAAGGATACACAAAATCCGTGGAACGTGCAAAAGACAATCAAACATTAATTGAGTCACAATATAAAGATATATTTCGTTTAAATACAAAATGTGACCAACAAAATAAAACGTGGCTCGAGATAGTTAACATATTTTTTCAAAAACAAAAAAAAAAAAAAAAAAAAAATAGGTGGATAGGAAGCTAAGAAAAAGTGGAACAATTCCAATACGTGGTGACATCTATGTTATGAAAAAGAGCGCGAATTTCTATTCCTAACATAATTTTAAAATATTTTAAAATATTTAAAGGGATTTTGAATAATATTAACAAACTTCAAAAGGTTTTAAAACATGTTCAAAGAATTTAAACTTTTTCAAGAGATTTTAAAGAATTTAAAGGAATTTCAAGCACAAGGTTTCAAAGATATCAACATTTTCTAAAGAATTTTAAAGTATTTCAAGAGAATTTAAGTCCTTTTAACCAATTTTTATTTTGGAATGTCAGAAAAATTCCAAATATTCTCAAGATTTTCAATTAATTTCAAAATATTGATATGTATTACAAGGAGTTTCTAATGATGCTAAAGAATTTTAAAGGATTTTAAAAATATTAAAACATCTTCAGAGTTTTTCAGATATAAACGATTTTAAGGAATTTCAAGAAATTTCAAGTGATTTCAAGAGACTTCAATTAAAATTTCAAGAAAGGACCCCGCAGCAAATTTACATGAAATGGCTGTCGGTCGATTTTGATTAAACTTCGTAAAATTGTAGTTCTCAACGTCTCCATCAAAAGTGTTATTAGACAAAATGTCCGAAAATGGATAGTTTTCGAGATACAGAGGGTTAAACGTGCAACTATTTTAACAAAAATTAGAAAATATCTTGAAAACTGCAGGTCTGAGAAAAAAATGTTCTGTATGAAAGTTACTTAGCCCTGACGAGGAAATGCAACGGAAGTCATGACATTAACAAAATATTCATTTTTCAAGGACATTCAATGTAAAATTGTCATTTATTGTTAATATTAAGAACTCACTGCCCTAATAATTTTTTCGTACAGGATATTGTCAGTATACCAGGTGTGTAAATATGAAACCGGAATTTGCCAATAGATGGCTCTACCTGTCTATGTAGTTACCGACAAACCGCGACAGTGGCCCCATCTTGTTGTTCACATCTCTGACAAAGATTTTTGACTCACAACAATACAAGTTTCATACAATAGTATAGTTAGTAATAGCGTTAAAAATGTCAAAATTTGTGCCCGGAAAGTTTGATTTGCGGACAGCATTGATTTTCTGTTACCATCTGAAGAAAACTGCTGCAGAATCGCATCGAATGCTTGTCGAAGCTTACGGTGAGCATGCTCTTGGTAAGTCACAGTGCTTTGAGTGGTTTAAAAAATGTTTAAATGGCGATTTTGACGTAAGAAACGAAGAACGTGGAAAACCACCAAAAAAGTTTGAAGACAGCGAATTGCAAGCATTGTTGGATGAGGATGATGCTCAAACGCAACAACAACTCGCAGATCAATTAAATGTGACACGAGAAGCCGTCTCCATACGTTTGAAAGCCATGGGAAAGATCCAGAAGGTGGGAATATGGGTTCCACATGAACTGAATGAAAGACAGCAGGAAAACCGAAAAACCACTTGCGAAATGCTGCTCACCAGGTTCAAAAGAAAGTCATTTCTCCATCGAATTGTGACTGGCGATGAGAAATGGATATATTTTGAGAATCCTAAACGTAATAGATCATGGGTAACTCCGAGCGAACTATCGACATCGACTGCAAAGCCAAATCGCTTTGGACGGAAGACAATGCTCTGTGTTTGGTGGGATCAGAAGGGTGTCATATATTATGAGCTGCTAAAACCTGGAGAAACCGTTAATACTCAACGCTACCAACAACAAATGATCGATCTGAATCAGGCTTTGCGTGAAAAACGACCAGAATATCAAAAAAGACAACACAAAGTGATTTTGCTTCATGATAATGCACCATCACACACAGCAAAACTGGTTAAGGAAACGATTGAGGCATTTAGTTGGGAAATACTTGCGCATGCGGCTTACTCACCAGACATGGCTCCGTCCGATTACTACCTATTTGCATCGATGGGACACGCAGTTGCTGAGCAGCGCTTCACTTCTTACGAAAATGTACGAAAGTGGCTCGATGACTGGTTTGCCTCGAAAGAACAACAGTTTTTTTGGCGTGGCATCCACCAATTGCCAGACAGGTGGGAAAAATGTATAGTTAGCGATGGAGCATACTTTGAATAAAATATTCTTTATCATTTTTATACAATAAAAGTGTATTTTTTATACAAAAATTCAGGTTTCATATTTACACACCTGGTATAGCTGATGAGGGCAACACATCAGCGAGATTTAGTCATTATCTATCTAATAAAGACAAGTCATGATTAAGACATAGCCAATATCCGACCAATGAAGGTAACTTATGACCAGGATGTTGTCAATATCTGGCCAATGAAGGCAAGATACGATCACGATGTTGTCATTATTTAGCCAACGAAGGCAAAATACATATATGCAAGTCTTCTTCAATATCCATTAAATAAAACCAAGAAATGACTTAGATCTTGCAATGTTTAGTCAATGAACGCAAGAAATAAGCTAGAATTAGGCAATATCCTGTTAAGCAAAGCAAGATATGTCCAGAATGTTGTCAATATCTAGTCAATGAAGGTAAGAAATGTGCTGGAATTAGGCAATATCCGACCAATAAAGTCAAGACATGAGCAGGATATTATCAATATATATTCAATGAAGGCGATACATGAGCGAGATTTGGTCATTACCTAGCCAATGAAGACAAGATAGGAGCAAGTTGTTATCGATTCTAGCCAATGAAGGCAAGACATGAACAGAACTTAGTCAGTATTCGGCCAATGAAGGCAAGATGTGACCACGATGTTGTCAGTATTTAGCCAATTAAGACAAAATACATATTTGCAAGACATAGTCAATATCCAGCAAGTAGAGATTAGACATATCCAGGGTATTTTCGATTCTAAACAATGTAGGCAATACCCAAGTTGGAATTAGGCAATATCCGGCAAATCATGACCACACATGTGCCAGACTTATTCAGTATCTATCAAATAAACTTAAAACATGACCAACTTGTTATTAAGGGGGGTGCGGGTTTTGCACTTTCAAAAAATCGATTTTTTAATTTTTGAATTTTCTTGTAGTACAACATTTCAGAAATGTTGTGTCAAAATTTCAAGTAAATCGGAGTAAAACTCTCGAAATTATAGGCCTTTGAAAAAAATTCTTTTCTTAACTTCTTCGTAATTTTTACTGGGTTGAAAACTTTAAACGCGTTTTTCTCGAATCCACGTTTGCAAAGTCCGTGAGATTGATAACTAAAAACTAATGCACCGATCCTTTTCAAATTTTATACACAGTTTCTAAATGTAAAAAGCCTCACCTCAACGGTTTTTTTAAGGGTGTTTTCCACCCTTCAAGGGGCGAAAATTCTTGAAAAATCGCAATTTTGACTTTCAACGAGTGCCAAGAACTGAAAAAAAAAAAAACAACAACACGTTGGGTTGAGGAAAAACATATTTGAACAAAATTTATTGGGGTTTTTTTTTTCAGATAATTCTACACTGAGATATCTGACTTACCACAACTCATGTTTTTTGAAAGGCGTCTTCGGAAATATTATATAACCAGCTTATTTCTCAATATTTTTGAACCAAAATTTTGGAAAATGTTCTTCTAAAGTTAGTCTATAATATTGTAAACGTCTAAATAAATTTACTTTTGCCATATCTCCAAAAAAAAATAATTCGTGAAAAAAGCGTTTTTTTAGCCATTATGCCCCCCCCCCTTAATATCTAGCTAATTAAATTAGGATTCGCAAATAGACGTCAACAACTTCTGGTAAGTGAATATCACTTGCTTGGTATCGATTTCCTGCGTCATTTATGGTCTGAATCATTTTTTCTGATGGATAACGAATTCTTTCTTGGTGAAGAACGTACCCTAAGAACCATAATACACTGCTTATATGTGCACAAGTTCCAAGCATTTGAGCACCTGACTGGCATGTACAATAATATTCTTCTATAGAAGTAAGTTGTTCATCGTCAGCTATACCGTCGTCCATGTCTTCATCACCGTTCGGTCTATAAGCAATCCAGAGTTGATGCTTAGACGCGTTTCGAAATCGAGAAAAAACTCTGATTCTTATAAATCCTGGTCGTGGTACTTCCGCCACATCAGCTTACAACAGAAGATGCTAACGAATCGCGCCTTGTGACAAAGTCTAGGTGGATCGTCGAAGCTAGGAACGGACATATCAAATCAATTTTCAAATTCTTTCAGCAAGTAGTACAGATACAACACGATCCTAATCTAGGCGATTTTTGTCGGATAGCTGGAGCTATAATTAACAGATATCATCCTTTAATTTCCATGGGAGGAGCTGATGCCGAAATGGCCAATGAATTACTTGCAAAATCTAAAGAACCGAATGTCGTGCAAGTACTGGTTAAACTATGGGTATTTCGTACACTATGAAGGGTTAGTTATACAGGGTGTCAAAAAAGTTCCCGGAACGGTTGAAAATATCTTCAGGGAAGATATTTTTTATGGATGTGAAGGTCATTCTTCAAGTACTTTTTAACAAGGAATTCAATGGTGACCTTTATTTTAACCTTGAAGATGATCTTCAAGGTCAAATATTGTACCATTGAATCTAAGATGTCCAGTGTAAGATGCTGTGTAAGATATCTATTGTACCAGTGAATCTAAGATGTCATTGTACCAATGAATCTAAGATAAATCATTTCTTTTTGACAAAAACTCGAATTTTCAGTTTTTCCCGTACAAATTGTTGAGGGCTGAAAAGAAATGAGTAACGCGAGTATTTTTCTCACTTATAGCCTACCAGAAACATGCCTGAAAAGGTTTAATAAGTGTGCCTTAAAAAAAAATTCACTTTTGAAAAAAAATCAATGTTTTCGTGGATTTGCCCATATAAGCAGTGTATTATGGTTCTTAGGGTACAGTAACATTCATATATGCCTTCCCTTGAAAACAAGTCAACCCAACCCTGGTTTCCATAAGATTCTAATGAAAACCAGGATTGGGATGACATGTTTTCAAGGGAAGGCATATATGAATGTTAATGTACGTTCCTCATCAAGAAAGAATTCGTTATCCATCAGAAAAAATGATTCAGACCATAAATGACGCAGGAAATCGATACCAAGCAAGAGATATTCAGTTACCAGAAGTTGTTGACGTCTAGTTGCGAATCCTAACTTAATTAGCTAGATATTAATAACATGTTGGTCATGTTTTAAGTTTATTTGGTGGATACTGAATAAGTCTTGCTCATGTGTGGTCATGATTTGCCGGATATTGCCTAATTCCAACTTGGGTATTGCCTATATTGTTTAGAATCGTAAAATACCCTGGATATGTCTAATCTCTACTTGCTGGATATTGACTATGTCTTGCAAATATGTATTTTGTCTTAATTGGCTAAATACTGACAACATCGTGGTCACATCTTGCCTTCATTGGCCGAATACTGACTAAGCTATGCTCATGTCTTGCCTTCATTGGCTAGAATCGATAACAACTTGCTCCTATCTTGTCTTCATTGGCTAGGTAATGACCAAATCTCGCTCATGTCTCGCCTTCATTGAATATATATTGATAATATCCTGCTCATGTCTTGCCTTTATTGGCCGGATATTGCCTAATTCCAGCACATTTCATACCTTCATTGACTAGATATTGACAACATTCTGGACATATCTTGCTTTGCTTAACAGGATATTGCCTAATTCTAGCTTATTTCTTGCGTTCATTGACTAAACATTGCAAGATCTAAGTCATTTCTTGGCTTTATTTAATAGATATTGAAAAAGACTTGCACATATGTATTTTGCCTTCGTTGGCTAAATAATTGGCCAGATATTGACAACATCCTGGTCATAAGTTACCTTCATTGGTCGGATATTGGCTAGGTCTTAATCATGACTTGCCTTTATTAGATAGATAATGACTAAATCTCGCTGATGTGTTGCCCACATCAGCTATATACTGACAATATCCTGCACGAAAATATTCACAGTCTTTCCAGCTTTGTAGAAATAATTGGTACTGCGTGGGTGTGTTTCAAGGGGTGTTGTGATGACAATATATAGCCTGAGGACCACATGAAAGAATTATTGGAGCAGTGACTTCTTAATATTAACAATAAATGACAATTTTACATTGAATGTCCTTGAAAAATGAATATTGTGTTAAGATCATGACTTCCGTTGCATTTCCTCGTCAGAGCTTAGTAACTTTCATAGGGAACATTTTTTTCTCAGACCTGCAGTTTTCAACATATTTTCTAATGTTTGTTAAAATAGTTGCACGTTTAACCCTCTGTATCTCGAAAACTGTCCATTTTCAGAAATTTTGTTTAATAACACTTTTGACGGAGACGTTGAGAACTAAAATTTTACGAAGTTTAATCAAAATCAACCGAAAGTCATTTCATGTACATTTGCTGCGGGGTCCTTTGAAAACAAACAATGTTAATCAGCTGAATCTCTTTAAATCTTCTGCAATTTGTCGAAATCTCTTGAAATACTCTGAAATCTTTTGAACTACTTTGAAATCAGTTAAAAATCTTGGAATCGATTGAAATAATTTAAAATCTTTGTGAATTTTTCTAAAATATTTTGAAAAATCTTTTAAAGAACTTTTAAAAACCTGTTAAAATACGGCAAAAACTATTAAAATACCTTGAAATCACTCAAAGCTTTTTGATATTTTTGACAAAATCTAGTTTCTAAAACAAGGTTTTTTTGAACATATTTCAAGGGGAATAAAGGAGAGTACCCTAATATGAGATACCAACTCTGTTTGGTGTGATTGTCGGAATTCTATGGACTGAATTCAAAAGTAATATAGGTCATTTTACAGGGAAGTTAGTTTATCATAAGATTCTGAAATGAAAAATTTTATTAAATTTTTTTTTCCTGAAAATTCATAAAATGCAAAAAAAAGTGCTTTTTCCAAACTCGTCATAATATTCTCATAATATGAGATACCCGAGGAAATCGCTAATAAAATGTAAAATAAAGTATTATTTTTAATGAGAAACTTTATTCTATGTTTCCGAAGTATAATTTACATTTACATTTACATTTCTCCATGTTTTCAAATTCTAAAGAAAAACAAATCAAATTAAAACATCCTTTCTGTAACTTTGGAGCACTTATAAATATCTATTTTCATTCATTCCATAGTACGAATTTAAAAATCTCCTCTTTATATAAAAAAACTAGCTGTGAAGTTGTATCAACTTTTGTGCACATTCAATGAGCACTTTGCTACTTGTAAGCAAATATGAAACATTAATGAAAGAGCTTAGGAAGAGGACGATTGTTAATGTATGATGAAAAATTACTGAAAATATTGAGAAAACCCGATAAAATGTATTTCATTAAATCCATAAATAAAATTATTTATTATGTCTTATAATTAGACAGACATTTTGTTTTAAAGTTCGTGAAAGTTTATACGACTGAACTTGACCTCTCTCAACTTCAACTATTTAGATTTAAAAACCCTAAAAACAGTCAAATATGTTCAAGGGAATTTTACAGAAATCGACAGAATCCCACGATTCCATAATAACGAGTTAACGAGTACATCTTCAATGTAAATTTTAAAAACAAAGCAAATTCTTTAAGCTCGTAAACCACTTCCGTCAAAAAGGAACACGATTTTTTGGATTCTTCTGTCGAAAAATTCAGAAAAGATTTAGGAAAAAGACAATTGAAAATGTCTATCAAAGCTATTTCAGTTTTTTCGATTTTAAAAACCAAGATTGTAAATTCTAAATACTCAGAAATTTTTTGTTAAGCTCGTAAGCGCCTCCTGTGAAAAAAAGAGCACGATTGTTTGGATTCTCCTGTCGAAAAAATATTGAAAAAACTTAGGAAAAAGACAATTGAAAATTTCTATCAAATATTCTGTGTTGACATAACTTGTTTATTTGGGAAATGATTATGAAAGTTGTAATGATTTTAGTAGTATTCAGAGGAAGTCACAGGAATTTAGATGAATTTGGAGGAATTTTCAGACTTTAAGTTTTTTTAAATTCGAAAGAATTCAATTTTTTTAGCTTCCATTGCTTGAAAATCCGGTAAGAAGGAGTTGATTGATAAGCATAGAATGGCATTAAAAAAAACTTACATTTCAATGCCTTTAAATGCGTACTAATTTCATTTTTGTCCGAAATGCCATTGAATGCGCTTTATTGGATAAAACTAGCTTCGGTTTAATGCGTTTGAATGCGCACATATGTGCGCACATACTAGGTCGTTCAAGTTGCTTCCGGCCTAACAAAGAAAACAAACGATTTTTGTCTAACTTACTATTTATTCTTCAACATAGTCCCCTTTGAGCTCGATACACCTAGTCCAACGATTTTCCAACATTGCGATGCCTTTTGAATAATAAAATTGCTCAAGGCTTTCAAAATAGCCCTCAGTTTTCCATTCGGCTTCTTCATTCGTCGCAAATGTCTGTTCCTGGAGCCATCTCTTTAAGTTTGGAAACAGATAATAGTCGCTGGGGGCTAAATCTGGAGAATACGGTGGATGAGGAAGCAATTCAAAGCCTAACTCATGTAATTTGGCCATGGTTTTCATCGATTTGTGAGCGGGTGCATTGTCTTGCAAAAAGATGCATTTTTTCTTGGAAAAATTGGGCCGATTTTTTGCGATTTCGACCTTTAATCGGTCCAGTAATGCACAGTAATAGACACTGTTGATTGTTTTTCCTTTTTGTAAATAGTCGATGAACAATATGTCCCTCGAATCCCAAAAAACTGACGCCAACACCTTCCCAGCCGATTGTTGAGTCTTGGGTCGCTTTGGTGCACTTCCGCCGGGTCCTATCCATTCTTTGGCTGATTGTTTCGATTCTGGTGTGTAGTGATGAATCCAGGTTTCATCACAAGTCACTATTCGACGCAAAAAATCAGACGGATTTCGTTTAAAGATGTCCAAACAATGCTGGGAAGTGCGAACACGTTAATGTTTTTGATCGATTGTCACCAAACGCGGCACCCACCTTGCGGTTAGCTTTCTCATACCCAAACAATCATGTAAAGTTGAATGTACTGACCCAGCTGATATTCCTATGGCCTCAGCTATCTCACACACTTTTACTTTTGGATCATCCAATACCATGTCATGGATTTTTTGCACGTTTTCTGAAGTTGTCACTGTTTTTGGTGCTCCCCCGGCGTGTTCGTCTTTTGTGCACATTCGGCCTCTTTTGAACTCGGCAATCCAATATTTTACGGTTGAATACGATGGATCAGATTCACCATAATATTTATCAAGCTTTTCTTTTGTTTCCTTTCCACTTTTTCCACACAAAAAATAATGCTGTATCAATGCCCGAAATTCTTCTTTTTCCATTTTTATGAAAATATCAAAACTGTTTTACTTTAAGCAAAAAATTTTTATTTCAAAAAACTCTAGCGTCACTATTAAGTCACAGATCCATCAGAAATGTATCGTGTAATCGTGTGATGGTTGGTATTTTAAAACTCGCGGTGCCATATACTGGAGGCCGGGAGCAACTTGAACGACCTAGTATGTTGCAAAACATTTAGTCAGTGCCTTTTAATGCGGTTGAACGGTATCCCAACTCCAATGTCATACAATGCGCTTTACAAAACAAATTACAAAATAGGTTCAATGCCATTTAATGCGGTTCAATGCCATTTAATGCGCATTCAATGGCATTTGGGACAAAAATGAAATTAGTACGCATTTAAAGGCATTGAAATGTAAGTTTTTTTTAATGTCATTCTATGCGTATCAATCAACTCCTTCTTACCGGGATACTTTTAAAAATTCTTAAAAATAATTCAGATCTGATAAGGAAAATTTTACGGAATTCAAGAGAATTTTAAAGAATTCAAATAACGATTACGTCTTCATTCATCAGTAGATAAGCCGTAGCTTGAAAAAGTATTCGAGAATCTTGTAACTAATTAAAAAGTATTGAATTTATTTCTACAGATTTCGAGAATTCTGTGGAATTGAAATAAAGGGTACATCTTCCTTCAGTCGTATCTAAGTTGGAAAATAAGGAGGAAAAACGCTATGATTTTATTAGAATTCAAAAGAATTCGGAAGAAGTAGGATTTATGAGTTTTTCAATTCCGAACAGTTCATTGCATATCTTCATTGCTTGAACAGTATTTTAAAATCTTTAAATTAATTTGAAGGTGTTGAAAATTATTCCACAGAAATCATGACAACGCAACGTTGAGGAGTTCAAATTACAAGGAATTTGATGAATTTAAAGTAATTTGTAATAATAATTCAAATAATTTAAAGTGCATTATTATCGCAGGTTATGAAGTTTTTAAAAATTTTTTAATTTTTAATTTTATTTTTGAAGGAAATTCTATAAAATTCGTGAGGATTCTGCAGGATAGAATTAAGTAGTTCAAGTTTATTCATTGCTAGCTTAACACTCTACTAACTAGACTAATTGCTTGTGAAAGAATTAGGTAAATTGCATTGATTGTATTAGAATTCAGAGAATTCGGATGTATTTACAATAATTAAAAGTCTTGTAATTCCAAATAATTCAATGCGCTCAAAAGTGTTCAAAGTAGTTCAAAAAATTTAAAGGAATTTCCACACAACTCGAGTGAATTCTGCGAAATTCTAAGAATTCAGGAAGATTCTACAGAATTCGATCAACGTATGCATTTTAAGTATGGGAATTATCTCCTCGAGCAATGATTTTTAACTTGGTTGCTAAGAAAAAGATACTTGTTAATTTTCAAATCTCTTTTAAGTGTGAAGTTGCACCAAAGAGTCAAAACCTTCTACAAAAACAAATTGAGGGGAAGTTATACGATCTGAACTTGTATTCTTACACACTCTTAGCAATGGCACATGGATTGTCGGCTTTCTAATGCATTTTTTTGATTGGTTAATCTTTAATTGCTAATTACTCGGTAATAATGCACTTCAGAAATTTTTTGTATTAGAATTTTTTACTCCGTATTTTTTTTGGAATTCAAAAATATAAATATGTACCTTGAGAGTACTGGGAAACCCTGTATACCTAGTTGAATTTCTTACAAAGGTTTAACAAAATATTTAATTTTACAAGTTTTATGTACTTTTATAATTTTCGTAAAATTCATTTTTTCACTATAACTTCTGAAATATTCAAAATTTAAAGCTGATGTAAGGAAAACGTAGATTCCTTTTATCGAGACAAATCGATTGACATATATAATTAATGCATTTCATTAAGAAATAAGGATGTTATGGTTAATTGTATTTTCAAAAATTAATTTTTATCTATAACTTTTCAAATAACCAAAATTTTAAGTTAACGTAAGGTAAATAAATATTCTTTATGTTGAGACGAATTGATTGGTCTATAATATTATTGAATTTCATTGAAAAGTAACAAAGTTATGGTTCTATTTAATTTAAAAAAATTAGTTTTTCAACTATAACTTCTCAAATATTCAAACTTCAAAGCTGACGTACAGAAAATAAAGGTTCCTTGCGTCGAGACGAATCGATTGACCTATAAGATTAATGCATTTCATTGAAAAATAAGAAAGTTGTGCTTTATTGTAATTTTCGAAAATGAATTTTTTGAATATAACTACTCAAATAATCAAAATTTAATGATGATGTAAAGAATACTTAATGCTTCCTCTATGAGGAAGCAAATCATATTTGCTTACAGGAAGCAAAGTGCTCATTGAATGAGCACAAAAGTTGTTACAACTTCACAGCTAGTTTTATTTGATAGTACAACATTTCAAGAATGTTGTGTGAAAATTTCAGGTCAATCGGAGCAAAAATGACGGAAATATATGATCAGTTGCTCCACCTTGATTTCGTATACATGCTTAAAAGCGTGCGGCGCGCTTACTTTAAAGCGTTCTGCTGAAAAGTGTTATTTTTAAAGTCGATGGACAGCATAACTCAAAATCTAGTGGGCCGATCGTTTTGAAATTTTGCACAGATGTTCTTCACATAATTCCCCAGGTAACGCTGGACCCTTTTTCGTTTTTTTAAATAATTGTTGATTTTACAATAACAAATTGATCGATTTTTTTAGCGAAAATCGTGTTTTTGGCTTCCAAATGCTACCAAAAATTCAAAAATCGAAAAAAAAAACGTTCCAGCGTTACCTCAAGAAACAACTCCTTTATAAAACCCAATTTGAATTTTTTGTTTCTGATGATTTTGTCTCGAGTTATCATGTCCACCGCAAAACACCTTTTTTCTAGGCGCCTCCGGAGATTCGCTGTTACTCGTTCAATTTTTAATATTTTTCAATATAAATTTCCAGAAATATAGTCTAAAAGTTGTACTATAAGTTACATATTGTCAAAATAAACTAGCAGTACCTGTATTGCCAAAAAAAATTCCTAAAACCATGCATTTTTTCATCGAATGGACCGAATCCCCCCTTAAAGTAGATGATGGATCAAGACACGGGCGTTCTATTCTGGGAGTGAACATCCAGTTTATTAAGGATAAAAAAATTCAAATCCGTAATGTAGGAATGCAGGAGTTGTTCATCAGCCACACTTCGCAAAATCTAAAATCTGAGATCTTAAAAATACTAGAGAGAATCTGTCTACAAGGAACATCTATACATTCACCTCAGACAATGCAGCAAATATGATAAAAATTCCTAAGCTTATGCGTGATGAAGCTGATCATTTTCAAGATGAAGAGTTTTTCGATTATGAAGAATTCAATTTAATTTCTTCATCAATGGTTGGTATTGAATTCTTTCACGATGACGATGACGACGAACTGCAGGTAGAAGGAGCACGTTGTGCTCCACATACATTACAGCTGGCGATCAACAATGTCATCAAAGAAATGAAACTACCAAAGAGTCTTTCTGCAGTTAGAGAAATAGTTAAAAAGTTACGATCACCTACTGTTTCGTCGCATCTCAAAGTACTTGGAAAATCAATGCCTGTTTTTGATGTAGAGACCCGTTGGCATTTTATGCTAGACATAATTGAGTCACTGCTTGCCTTGAAGGAATTCTGCAAAGCATGGAAGATGCTGATAGGAGGTTTTATTTGCCAGAAGTAAAATGGCAGAAATTAGAAGACCTGCGTAAAACACTGACTCCAGCCAGAATTGCAGCGAAGATATTCCAAGAAGAACAACTTCTTCCTTGTGATTTTTTCGGTACCTGGATACAATGCAGGGAAGGCACTAAAGAGGCAAGTAAGAATTTGAATGACATTGCTTCAAAACTTGTAGTTTCCATTGAACTACGAGAAAATTCACTTATCATGAGAACTGCAATTGTAACATCATTGTACCTTGATGCCAGATACAATGTGATTCTTTCAGAAACAGGAATAAAGAGAGCTCAAGAACGCACTAGGAAAGTATCCAAACGATTGTCTGATCTACGTAGAGAAGTCGAAGTTGCTGTAGAAGTGGAAGAAGCCGAAGTTAATAAAAACGTGGTGACATAATATGATCTAGGTAAAAAATGTTCAGCAATTGAAGAGATTCTCAGAAGCAAAGAGAAGAACAGAATTGACCATGTCAGTCAATTCAAAATCAGGGATCTCACCCAACAACTTAGGGAATTCACTGCTCTTTCTCGCCTCAGTCACAAGGAAAATCTTTTGACATTTTGGGAAGAAAGAAAATACGTGTGGCCAGACTTGTACGAAGTTGCCATGGCTGTTCATGCACATCCAGTAACACAGGTAATATTTTTTAGATATAGATAATTTGTCACCAGATCGAAAGTAAAATTGTTTGTATTTGTACTTGAAAATTTGTAGTAGTTCACAATTGATTCTGTGATATAATTTCTCTATAATTTAAGTTTCAGTTATAATATTTTCAAATAATTAACAAACAAAAATTATTTCCATTTATTACAGGAGAGCGTAGAGAGAACTTTTTCGCATATTGCATTTGTTTTTTCTCCATTAAGATGCAAAATGAATCCGGATTTATTACAAGACACGTTGATGTTGAGAATCAACGGAACATTCCAGCAAGAATAATTTAGATGGGAATATTAACATTATATTAAAAATATATATATATATGTTTAGATTGTTAATTAGATTAATTGAAAAAATAAAAGTCATAGCCTATAAAATTTTTTATTTTTACTGATTTTAGTATTATTTTTTACTTTACATTTTATATATGAAAACTCAAGTTCACTTAAGGTACAGCAGGTCTCAACTCATTCATTAATTTATTCAGCTCAACTCATTTAGTGCAATTTACTTAACGGACATATACATCAGAAAAATGGTTATAATATGAATATTATAACCATTTTTTTTATCAATTGAAATTTTAAACACATTTATTGTAAATATGATAAAAAATAAATAAAATATAATAAAAGAAAATTTAATATGAAAATAAAATAAATTTCCTGATAATATTTAAAAATGCTCTTTTTGTATGGATTTGGCATCTTTCCTTGTTAATCTTCATTTTATAATAAAGTTTAAATAACCGATTTCTTCAAAAAATATAACTACAAATACTGGTATTTCATTTATAGTCATGAAAAAATATTTTTTATTTCTGTAAAGCAATAAATCAAAAAAGAGATTTCCAAACTTATTTATTTATGCGAAGTAAACCGAATAATGCAGTTTTAATCTGATTTCGAACGATTCATTCCTTCGTTGCAACGTTCGCGATTTAAAATTTAAACAATTTATTTAAGGACGTTTCCCTCGCAACGACACCTAAATGAACTTAGCATATATCACTCGTTCAATGAAAAAAACGAAACCGAACCGCATGTTTCGTTTCATTCCCTGGTTTTTTCAGAATTTTTTGACAGGTAATGCATTTCATTTTTTTCAATGAAATGCATTAATTTTATCGGTCAATCGATTCGTCTGGATACAAGGAATCTTCATTTCCTTTACGCCAGCTTTAAATTTTTATTATTTGAGAATTTATATTCGAAAAATTCATTTATAAAAAATTAATTAAGCATAACTTTCTTATTTTGTAATGAAGTGCATTAATCTTATAGGTCAATCGATTCGTCTCGACATAAAGAATCTTTTTTCTCGTGACATCTGTTTTAAATTTTGATTATTTGAGAAGTTATCATATCTTAAAAAAGAGATGTTACCAATATATCGAACACATTGTTGTCGAAAATCTGATTGGTTCCTTTGGAAATTACGCAAATTTGTGTGAATGTATCGAATTTGAAAACTATCTTCAGACTATTTTCGTTGACAAAACGATTACTAATAAAAAGGATATATAGAGATAGAAAATAATTTAAAGTGATAAAAATAATTATTTTGATGTGAAAAATAAATGATTAGTGAAGCAAAAAAATATTTCAAAATATATACCTAAGGTTAGTGAACATTATTTGAGAAATGAAACAGATTTTAAATTAAACAGTAACTTTTCCTGTGTTTTTTTATTATATATCACTTTGTAATATAATAATATTTAATAATATATTTGTATATTTATTATTTACAGATCAGTTACCATCAGAATTATAAGATTTTATGGGATTATAAAATAATTTTAAGGGATTTAACTATTTATTTTGTGGAATTTTAAGTAATTTGAAAAACTTTTAGGCACTTCACGAAATTTCATTGGATTTTAAGGTATTTTAAGATTATTTAATAAAATTTCATGGAAGCTTGAATAATGTTAAGGAATTTAAAAGGGATTTCATAAGATTTAGTGGGATTTTAAGTAATTTTATGAGATTTGATGATATTTAGGGAGATTCTAAGTAATTTTAAGCGACTTTAAGATATTTTATTTTAAGTAATTTTAAGGACATTTATTTCCAAAAATCTGCCCGCTTCGCGGGCACATTCTCATCGCGCGCTTGTGCCTATCGTGAAGCTTGCGCTTTACAGGACGCTTGAACCTATATGTTTTTTTTAAGTTTAATTAAATTATATATTTTCTATATATAATTTATATTTTTATATTTTAATTTATTTTTTTATATTTCTAATTTATATTTTTATATATTT
>CAJFCO010017300.1:9429-27425 GCA_904066015.1 Synergus gifuensis | reverse complement strand
GCGCGGATGTATGTCACGATCCAGCAATTTCTTGAAAACCGTTGAGATAAATTGATGAAATTTTGTATAGTTATTCCACTATATACCTAGTTGAATTTCTTACAAATGTTTAACAAAATATTTAATTTTACAAGTTTTATGTACTCTTATAATTTTCGTAAAATTCATTTTTTCACTATAACTTCTGAAATATTCAAAATTTAAAGCTGATGTAAGGAAAACGCAGATTTCTTTTATCGAGACGAATCGATTGACCTATATAATTAATGCATTTCATTAAAAAATAAAGATGTTATGGTTAATTGTATTTTCAAAAATTAATTTATAAATATAACTTTTCAAATAACCAAAATTTTAAGTTGACGTAAGGAAAATAAATATTCTTTATGTCGGGACGAATCGATTGGTCTATAATATTATTTCATTTCATTGAAAAATAACAAAGTTATGGTACTATTTAATTTAAAAAAATTAGTTTTTCAACTATAACTTCTCAAATATTCAAAATTCAAAGCTGACGTAAGGAAAATAAAGGTTCTTTGCGTCGAGACGAATCGATTGACCTATAAGATTAATGCATTTCATTGAAAAATAAGAATGTTGTGCTTTATCGTAATTTTCGAAAATAAATTTTTTGAATATAACTACTCAAATAATCAAAATTTAATGATGATGTAAAGAATACTTAATGCTTCCTCTATGAGGAAGCAAATCATATTTGCTTACAGGAAACAAAGTGCTCATTGAATGAGCACAAAAGTTGATACAACTTCATAGATAGTTATGGAATTTTAACAGATTGGAAATTTTACGAGATTTCATGGGATTGTCAGGAATTTTGAGGGATTTCATGAAATTTCATAGGATTTTAAATAACTTTAAGAGATGTGTTCATATTTTATAGAATTTTAAGTAATTCTAAGGGATTTTACGATATTTTATGGGATATTAAGTAATTTGAAAGGTTTTGAATGAATCCAATAAATTTTAAAAAATTTGACACGATTTTCAGAAAGTTTAAGAGATTTAATGAGACTTTATTGAACTTTGAGTAATTTTAATTAATTTTAAGAAATATCAAGTGAATTTATGAAATTTAAAAGAATTTCGCCAAATTTTGAAGGAAAATAAAGATATTTTAAGGAATTTTATAAAACTTATGAAGATTTATGAAATTAAATAAAAAATTTCAAGTTTTTATATTTCAAGAATTAAAAATTCTCAATTTATTTCTACTAGCAAAAGGTGTGCAAAAACGAGAAACTATTCTACGCGGATCATAATTGCTAGTTAATATAAATTTTTCATAATTAAATAGTCGAATTGTATAGTACATATTTATATCACTGCGTTTTAAAAATGTTAATCATGAAGAAAAACTAATGTGATAAAATTTGGAAAAAAGGAGAGCAAAGGAATATTAAAATGCTTGACTTTTAACAAAAAATGTGCAAGAGACTACGTAAATCGTAAATGCTAAAAAGTAAGAAACGTGAAAGTACGTGTTTTTATTCTGACTGATAGATAATCTAAAATTTATTAAAAACGGATGACTATAAAACATATAATAAGCAGTATAAAACTTCAAAGCAAGACTTATTGAATAAAAAAAAATACGTGTATCGTAAATATTAAAGCAACATGAAGATTAGATAACGTTTTTTCCACCTTAATCCATATATATTCTATAATTTTTCTTCACTTTTATTTAACATTTTCTTCTCCAAGGGTGATCGATATGACAAACAACTTTTTTCTTTTCTTTTCTAATTTAAATAATAGATACGAGTACAAAAAAAACTTTGTTTAATTTCAAGTTGATGTAATTTATACTAAAGTTTTTATTTGTATATATTAATTAAATTATAATTAGTGATGTCGTTTCAAGACAAGGACATTTATTTCGAAGAAATCAAGTCAACTAAAATTCAAGGCTTTGAATGTACAAGGCCGTTGAAAATCAAGGACCTTTCTTGTTCTTGTTTCGCCGCCTTGAGTATTCATCTGTCAGATGTACATCCCACAGCGCTCCACTTTTTCTAGCTTCAAATGTAATTCATAATAATTCAATGGTAATCGAAATATTTAACTAAATCTTGTAGATTCAAAGTACATAACATGGCTACTACATAATCCTGTGGCACTTCACAAATTATAATTTATAAATTTATAAATTTATAAATCTTAAAAAAGAATTTAGAAAATAATGATGAGAAAAGTGTTAAGACCTTTTACAAAAAATGAACGTATGTAAAATATTTTGAATATAAGGAGTGAAAAGGAAAAATAACTTTTGAAAATGGAGAAAACACTTAAAATATTAAAAAGTTAAAAATTATTTTAAAAATCTGCCCGTTTCGCGGGCACATTCTCATCGCGCGCGGCTCGTTTCGCTCGCAAAAATGAGCGCGCCTGCTGCGCGCGGGGGGTCGAATATAGTTCGATCGTCGCGCTTCGCGCTCCGTGTTGCGCGCTTCGCGCGCTTGTGCCCTCCGTGAAGCTTGGCGCTTTACAGGACGCTAGAACCTATATGTTTCTTTTTAAATTTAATTAAAGTATATATTTTTTATATATAATTTATATTTTTATATTGTAATTTATATTTTTATATATTTTTTAAAATTTAATTAAATTAAATGTAAATTAAATTAAATTAAATTACAGCTTCGAATGCAAAAGTTAACTAATTTACTTAAGGTTCTATCAACCTTAAGGAGCACATTCTCATCAGGGCACTCGCGCTTCGCGCTCGATATTTGATTTAAACCTCGCGCTTCGCGCTCGGCTCTGTTTAGCAATATTTTTCATGATTAAAACGAAAACTACTCATCCTATTGAAAAATGGCCAAAGGAGAACTTGTAGATCTTTTTAAGACCAATAATTATGTTTGTTATCATTTTCTCTGCATTTCGCGTTATTTGGCTCAAAATTTGAATTTTCCATTTTTTAAGGAAACTCAAAAAGATGTTATACCGATCCTATAGGGCGTTCAAAAAGAAACATTTTTCATCTTTAGACTTTTTTTCATATCGTGCGTTTTTTGGCTTCTAATTTAAGTTTTCTTTCATTTTTTTTTAATTTTCAAAATGTTATAAGTCTTTCATTTTTTTTTATCCAAAAAAGTCGTTAAGAAAAATTGTTCGAATTTTTGAGTACTAAGAACGTACGTCATTAGAATTTTTATATTAAAAAAAAAGTGGTATCAAAATTTTTAAAAATGCTCCAACTTTTTGAATTTTCATCCAAAATGGCTGGCCAACGAACTCGACCTTCATTTTAGGACACTAAAAAGACAATCCAATCGGTGAAATCTTTCGAAAATTATCGTGCTCACAATCTAAAAATCCACACACACACACACACACACACACACACACGCGCGCGCGCGTAAAAACATGTTTTTCGGGTTCAGGGGGTCCCAAAACGTGGACATTTGACAAAAACCGGGGGGGGGATCAAATTTTACACAAATATAATACCTTCTCTGATGAGAATGTAAAAAAGACAAAGTGGCTTTAAGTAGTCACTTTTTCTTCTTAAAAAAATTTATGAGCAATAAGTTACGAATTAATTCAAATTAAAACTATTTAAATATGGTCTCCAAAGTTTATAATAATTTTTTTACATTCTCATTACTGTTTTAATGGAGTTTAAAAGATATAAAGGGATTTTAAATGTTATCGCTGAAAAAACAATTTCAAGTAATATCTGAAAATTTTAAGACGACTTTGAACAGATTTGAAGAGATTTGTATGACTTTTAATATTTTAATGGATGTAAAATATTTGTAAGTTACAGCTTTGTAGTTCAAATTTTTAAATGTTAAATTGCAATGTGCGCATGATGTGAAATAATTTTAGAGATAATATCAGGGGCGGATTCAGAAACAATTCGTGGGGCGGGAAATTAATTTTCACCTAAAATTTAAAAATAATGTTGTTTGGCATAGTTTTTTATTTTTATTTTTTTTTCTGATATCGAAGGGCGAATGTCCTAATTTGATTTTTCTCATTTTTTTCCCAGTGCTGAAGCTCTTGGGTGGGACATGTCCCCCCCCCTTGGATCTGTCACTGGATAATATTTAATTCGATGAGAATAAATAAATCACTATCAATTGTTTTTGAGTGGGGGGGAGCAAAATATCTATATTCCCCCCCCCGTCCAAATTTACGGGGAAGCTGCCCCTCCTGGCCCCCGGTTGCTACGCTATTGCTTTACACACATGGATCTTTTCCCAGTGGGAAAAAAGATATTGATATCCTGAGGACATTGTAGGGAATAGCCATACTGCAGAATGGCTATGTTCCTCCTACCATTACCACCGTCTCAATAGCACGGCTCTGCGTCAATGTTCGACGCTGAGAAGCTAGACAGCCCGGGTTCGATTCCCGGCATCTGAAAAATCTCTCCTCTCCATGTGTCTAAGGCAAGGTCCGTTAACATCGCCTTACTGATGAGTCCAGTGAACGGACCTGGGACGAAACATAGAAGAGAGAAGACATAGATGGCTTAACGCCATATCCCGTAGGTAACATGCTATTCTTACAACATCTTAAAGACATCCTTAGGATATCCATGTCGGTCCAATTGATGTCCAAAAGACGACTCATGTCTTAAATACGTCTTTTGGACGTGAGACGTCTTTATTACATTAATTGGACTGACATATGGGCGTCCTAAGGATTTCTTTAGGACGTCCTCATGATGACAATGTCTTTTTTTCTGGGTTGTGTTCTGTCTAGTTTTTTTTTTAACTGTTTTTGGCTTTCAAAAAATCTGATAAAATTCAGCGTTATGTTTTGAAGTGTCTACTACACAATCCAATTGTTGTTAGTAATAAATCAATTTAAAAAAAAACTCGTTGGAAGGTTTTAAAACTTAAACTATGACCTTCAAGAAAAATATGGACCCATTGGCAGCGGCTTCAAAAAGTTGAATTAGTTAAAGAACTGAAAAATGAGAATATTCTGCAGTGATTCATGCGGGTAATTTCTGCATTCGAAAAACATAGCCCAGTGGGCAAAAAATTTAAAGGAATTTTTAGAACGTCCTAAAAACGTCCTAACAACGTCTTATGATAGGCTAAAAAACGTCCAATGTTCCAAAGACGTTTTTAGGACGTATTTGGAACATTGAACGTTTTTAGGAGGTTCTAAAAACTTCTTTACATTTTTTGACCACCCAGTGGGCAAAAAGACATTGTCATCCTGAAAACGTCCTAAAGACATCCTTAGGACATCCATGTCAGTCCAATTGATGTCCAAAAAACGTCTCACGTCCAAAAGACGTCTTTAGGACATGTGGCGTCTTTTGGACATCAATTGGACTGACATGGACGTCCTAAGGATGTCTTTAGGACCTCCTCAGGATGTCAATGTCTTTTTTCCCACTGGGCACTGGGAGATTTTAGTTTTTAGCACGATAACTGATATAATCCCATAGTTGATAGTAGGTAGGTTGGTGTAAGTGGGGGACGTAGCATTGTAAGAGCACGGTCGTACATACAGCTGCATACAGGTCCGAAAACTCTAGTGGAGGGGATGTAGTAAAGACACTGATCTCTATAATACACTGGATAGTGGATCTGTAGTTCTGAAAATGGCACCAATTGAATGTAGTGGCGGCCATCTTTACTGAGGATTTTTGTGCGTTATTGGCGGCAATTTTCAAATGATGTTGATACGATATGTTTGTCTGAAGTGGAATTACACGTGTGTTTCTGACGTTTCTGCCCGAAGGCAAACTTGTCTGATTTTTATTTATGTATCAATAATATTATTTTTATAAAGTGAAAAAATGGTTGCGAGATGTGCGTATTGTGGTGAGGAATCACAAGAAGGATTGAGATCTTTACACATGTAAGTACTCGAACAAATACAGTATATGCTTTTAGGTTATGCTATATGTTTATGTAATTATAACCCTCTATTAGTAGTTTCAGATTGTTTTGTTATTTTATTATACCGATGAAATATAATTTCTGCAAAAAAAAATTAAAACAGAACATATTATATTTTGTAACGATATACATACAATTCAGGTTTCCAAAGTCTCCGGAACAGCAGATGTATTGGATAGAAAATATGGGACTGGATAACTTTGTTGTCACAAACAATATGAGATTATGTTCAGATCATTTTGAGGAAGGATGTTTGCAAAAGGACGGGAACCTTGTTAAACTTAAATCAGGGAGCATTCCAACTTTATTTTCAGCATGAAAATTAGCATGCGCGTATTGTAAAGTTATAAGATATAAGAATGATAAAAATCAGTCTTTTTACAAGTAAGTAATATATGTTAAAAATAAAAAATCCTATATAAAAGTAAGTTTTTATTTACAAGGATATAATAATTAAAATTGTAGCATGCAATATATACTTGAAACTATAGTATATTAAAAAGGAATCTTTGTTTTATGCTTCGAAGGTTTCCACTAGAAAATGAAGCGTTGTTGAGGAAATGGCTTATTCAAATGAGAATGGAAGATTTCGTTCCAAGTACGAAAAGTATACTTTGTTCTAATCACTTTGAAAAGTCCTGTTTTTATCGCCGTGGGAGAATTCTTTTGAAGAGTGATGCAGTTCCAACAATATTCCTACGCGAGAGTCGTGAAAGTACGTCTTTTTATTTTTATTTTCGTAAATGAAATTCGTAGATCGCAGTTCTTCCCAATTTTTTTTAAGTTATTAAATACTTATAACTGTTCTTTAAAATTATTAATTTTTATACAAAATTTCATGAAAATCTACATCTGCTTAAAATATAAAGATTGTCTTTCATGATAGTAGCTTTTTCTAATTTTTCATTGTAAGTTTTGAATTTTCTAGCAAGCTTGTAGTTTCCTATTTAAATTTATTATAAAGACTATGATTTTCTATAATTCTCTAATAAAATGTTTTTATGAAACGTTGCAATTTGTTGATATTAGAGAATAAAAGGCCCCATTCACCGTCAAAGTCTTCTGATCGAAAACACTTGAAGTCTTGGGTAGTATCAACTGCAAACAGCTTGAACGAAGAGGAAACAGCTTGCCTTACAGAGAATACACCTCAAGAAGTTCAAAACACAGTTTTCCTGACAGATGATACACCAGGTGATACAGAAAAACCAGATTGCTTAACAGAGGAAGACACTCAAAACTCTGATAATGGATCTGCTCAGTATAATAAGTAAGTATTAGTGATTATTGACAATTTATAATGTTTAATTATGTTTAATAATGTTTAATATGTTTAATAATATTTAATTGACAATGTTCATTACAGCATATCAGGTATTATTGAACATGATCACCGATATGTAACGACACCGCGGTCTTCAAAGAAGAAGTTGCAAAGGATGCAAGAGAAAATGAAAGTGATGAAAGCTGAACTAATGAATAAGAAGAAGAAAATTGTTCGTTTGAAGAAGAAGGTGAAAACATTGAAAGATATAGTTATTAAATTACGTAAAACAAGAGCACTTCCGGAATCAGGGCTTGCATGTTTAGATTCGATAGCAGACACAGATGTTTCCCAGTTTCTTCAACGTTTCGAAAAAAATATAAATAAACGTGAAGCGCAGCAATCTGGAACCAAAAAAAGGTTGTTCAAAGCGCAACGCGGAAATCCCTGTAAAAAATTGAATATTTGTAAAGAGAAATATCCTCCGGCTCTCAGATCTTTCGCAATGACTCTGCATTTCTATTCACCAAAGGCTTATGGATTCGTTAGGCGAAAAGTTTGTAATGCGTTACCAGATCCCAGTACTTTGAGATCTTGGTATACTGCGATTGATGACGAACCCGGATTTACTTCGAAAAGCTTTGAAGCCTTAGGCGTGAAGGTTTCCGAAGCACAAAAAGCAGAAAAGGATGTGCTTGTCGCACTAGTTTTAGATGAAGCAGGGATCAAGAAAGGGCTTACAATGTCGCAAAATAGAAAAGTTCGAGGTTTTGTTGATATAGGTAATGGTATGGAAGTCAGTGATTCTGTCCCATTTGCAACAAATGCTTTAGTTTTGATGGTAGTTTCTTTAGATAGCTTTTGGAAAATTCCCATAGGATACTTTTTGATAAATGGCATTGACTCAACTACTAATAGTGCGCTAATAACAGAGGGGTTAATACGCTTGCATAATGTTGGCGTCAAAGCGGTGTCCGTAACCTTGGATGGTACAGCTGAGCATTTCGCAACAATGCGTTCCCTTGGGGCAAATTTTGAAATGCCCAATCCGCAACCATATTTTCCGCACCCGGTTACGAAGGAGAATATTCATGTTGTACTTGATGCTTGTCATATGCTTAAACTTTTTAGAAATTGCTTAGGAGAATACCAACAACTAATGGATGCTGAAGGGAACGTCATTCAATGGGGTTTCATCAAGTCCTTAGCTGAACTTCAAGAGAAGGAAGGTCTCAGAGCAGGAAATAAATTGAAAATGGCCCATATTCTATATCACAAAATGAAAATGAAAGTTGCTCTGGCTGCACAAACTTTAAGTAGCAGTGTGGCAGATGCAATTGTATTTTGTTCTAGTCTCCGTCTTCCTCAATTCCAAGAAAGTGATGCCACTGTCCGATTCGTGAGATGCATCGATCGCATTTTCGATTTTTTGAATTCTCGCAACCCTTTCGGGAAAGGTTATAAGTCTCCTCTACGAAAAAGTAATGAAGGTTTTTGGCGGTCATCAATTTTGTCCGAGTTAGAATACCTGAAAGGAATAACAGACATAAAGGGTGTGCCAATGTGGAGGACTCGGAGGCACACTGCCTTTGTTGGAATGATAACAGCTGTTCTGTCTATTATTGCTATTTTCGATACTTATGTGAAGTCCAATGATTCACAGCTGAAGTATCTTTTGACTTATAAATTAAGCCAAGACCACATAGAATTAATTTTCGCTGCTATCAGGTGTTGTGGTGGATGGTGCCCGAATCCAACTTGTGCTCAGTTTGTCTCAGCATATAAGAGACTACTAGTCCATCATGAAGTAGAAAGTGTGAATGGTAATTCTGAAGCTATGGATCGTACGAAAATTCTCACAGTATCTTCTGGTTTTTCCAAACGATGCACAGTGGACCTTTATGATCCAACTGTGTATGATGTTATTGCCAATATCAGAGTAGCCAAGAAATATGGATTAGATCAGAGTTTAGAGAATAGAGAGGTTGAAGAACTTTTTAACGAATTCCATCAGTGGAATGGAAATCTTTCCCTCTGTCTTTCTACTTTTTCCAAATCTTGTATAGCTCATATAGGCGGATGGGTCGTAAGAAAGTTGATTGACAAGCGTAAGCCAGTAGTTTCATGTGAAGAATGTCGGATTGCACTCTTACAAGAAACACAGACAGCGGCAGAGTTTGAAGACAATGGTCTTATCCAAGCTAAGACTCGAGGAGGCCTTATTTTTCCTAGTGAGTCAGTTGTTCAAATTTGTCTTCATACAGAGAAATTGATTCGGCATTGCTTAAACAAAGTAGCCTACCTTCCACCGACTGAGGCAAATTTTCCAGCTATTCTTTGCAACAAAGTAATGCAAGAAGTTTTTCAACCACCATGCGACTTATTTCCTTCACTAAATAGTCATATCTTTGATAACCCAATAGATGAGCTCAGCCACACGTATCTACTGACGAAACACGTGTGCACAACTTATATTAAACTTAGACTTTTTTCTGTCACAAAAATATTTTCAGAGTCTGCTGTCGGACAGAAAATGCGTCATTATATGACGAGACAAATTATTTGGAAAAATCAATAAATAGTGCTCGTGGCTTTTCTTTACGTGAAGTAATCATACTACACGAATTTAATAGTATTCAAATTTTTCTAAAGATTACGATAATTTTTCCTCGATGGTATTGCGTGCATGGTTTTCATTCAGTATTATTTTTATTGTGATAAGCTTTTACCAAAGTTCTAATAGCCTTGTGATCCATTTATCGATAGCATGAAGTACATGTAGACATAAGTGCATGTTAAACATTTTAACAGTATTAGGTACATATGTAAGTATTTATTTTGTAACAAAAAATCTATTCGCTTTTCAAAAAGCTGTAAATAGCAATACGTGCATGTTACTTTGAATATTGGTTTGATGGAGTGGTTTTGTTGCACTATACTATTTAATAGTATTATTACTAAATATATTTTATTAAATTTTTTAATATGAAATTTAATTTTTAAATATTAGTTCATGCTTGTTGTGTTCACTACCTTTTCGTTTGGCCCTCTACAGATTGGTCCACTACAGATTTTAATAAAATAGCTAGTACTATTATATTGTTCTTATTTATAAATAATGTATTCGCAATTGCTTTCTTATCTACAGCTGTTGGTGAAGAACGATGTGCCATAACGGACATGCAGACAGGAAAATTTATATGCACTTGTAAGACAGCACGCGAATTGGAAATCGCACATTGCTACCACATCAATTTTACTTATGCAACGTGCAGTTATATTATATAAGAAGCATTTCTTAATTTTATGAATTCTCTTTGAAGGAAGTACGTTAATCAATCCTGTCTTCTTCGTAGAAGAACAGTTTTCATACGTCCACATTACTTTCATTCGTGTAAAAAATTTTAGCTCAATTTACATATCCTGTAAAGTATATGCGATAACGTCAATTTTACGTAAAACTACTTAGAACTTAGATCATATACCAATTTTATATAGAAAATTTTTTTCGATGAAAACAAAACTTCCCATGAGAAATTAAAAAATTATACCACTATAATTTTATTGATAGTAATGATAATATTAACAGAAATAATATAAATATTGTGATAATATTACTATCAACATACAATTGAACATAGGTAATGAAGGTATGTGTACATAAAATGTCTTCATAATGGATTTAATTTTGCAAAGTTCTGACGATATTTACAGCGTTTTGACTTTTATTTTTGATTTTTTACTTTTTGACTTTTATTATTCATGCCTTATATACATTCTACTTCAATAAATTTTGTGAAATAAAATTTTCAAGACTAAATTTTATTATTTACATCGCTGTATTCACGTTTATTGCAATATACAATAAAATCGATACAAAATCATTCTTCCTATATCTTAAAGTCCTTCTTGTCCTACATTTTTTTTTATTGAATGTTTATATTTTAGATGGTTGCACATTATTCTTGCATTTTTGAGTTTTTCGGGCATAATTTTGATATTACTATTTTTTTCTCTAAACATATTTACTTTCATTACAAGAATTATGTATCAACATCATTTGAAAATTGCCGCCAATAACGCACAAAAATCCTCAGTAAAGATGGCCGCCACTACATTCAATTGGTGCCACATTAGCGGCTAGTTGGCCACAGCAGTCCACTATCCAGTGTATTATAGAGATCAGTGAGTAAAGATGAGTCGTGTTTTGAAGCTTTTCGTATTTCAGAAAGTAGCCACTGCACGTGTGGCGCAGTGATCTTAAAGTAGCGCGAAATTTAAATGTTCAGTGAAGCTTTCCCCTGTGAAGTTGGGTGTTTATACGTTCTTCAATGGTTTTTTAATGCAAAGTCATGTGTCGGTATGTCGCTTAACCTCTAATCAGTGACATTTTTTATTGTTTATAACATTTTACACTCGAATCTCCCAATATCGACGAAATCCAGACCAGACACTTTCCCAATATCGACGAAATTCCTTTTCTCAAATGGCACATTAATTGCGCATGCGTATTGTGTCATACTGCGAAAAATATGAAATGTCAAGCGCGTCAAGTGAATGTACGGTTAAGCGATTTTATTTACAGGATAATTTTTTTAAGAAGATTCCTATTTTAAAAAAATGAATCTAGAGAAAAAAGGAAACTTTGTAAGTAAATGAATTTAATTTAGAATTCTACTAATTTTATGTAAATAATATCAGATTATAACTTTAATGTGTGTGCATTTCGTTTTGCTTTCAAATCAACTAATAATTATTTAATAATTAATTATTAATTAATTATTAATTATTATTATTGTTTAATAATTATTGATTAATAATTTAATAATTGAGCCGCTGAATTCTATAAGGGCATATAAAATTCACATGGTTGTTTCGTTTAGCCTCTGTTGTCTTTAAAATCGATTTTGAAAATTAAATTTTTTAGATATATGGCTTTGTAGGAAATTTCAGTTATATACAGGGTGTCCGGGTACTCAAAATACATATTTATATTTTCCGATTCCTTATGAAAAACTGAATCGAAAATGATCAATAAAAAAATTTGATTAAGTGCATAATTAAGAAGTAATTATCAATTAAAAGTTATCCAATCAAAAAAATGCTTTAAACAGCCGTCAGTCCATGTGCCATCGCTGAGAGTGTGTGAGAATACAAGTTCAGATCGCATAATTCCCCGGCGTTTATTTTTGTAGGAGGCTTCGAATCTTTGGTGCAACTTCACACTTAAACGAGATTCGAAAATTATAACAAGCATTTTTTCCGTAGAAATAAAATTAGAAAACATTGCTCGACGAGTGGTGGTGGTGGTGGTGGTGGTGACACCAGTCAGAACCTTGAAGAAAAACCAACAGAACATTTCCCCTTAATTGACGAATTTTTGAAGTGGGCAATACGCTTTCGTCAGTGGAGTCGAAGGAACAACGAAAACTCCCTTGCGAAAAGTTGTAATGTTATAAAAGAGCGTTTATTGTGTTTAAAACACAAGGATATGTAATGTACAATTATAATTAATAATTTAAATAAATATCGTTAATTGGTTTTCCAAAACAATAATCAATAAAAAAACACCTATGTAGTTTCATTTAACAACACAATGTCAATATCTGCTTGTTTGCTATTTGCGTGCAGTTTAAAATGCTAAAAAATTTTGTTTTTATTGTTTATTATTAATAATGGCATTTATAAAAATATTTATAAACTAGCTGTGAATTCGATCTCGGGTGTTCCATTTAACTACATTTATATTATTTTGTGCTCATGTTTTGAGCACTTTGCTTCCTCATTATGAAAATGTTGCAAATAAATTTGCTTCCTCATAGAGGAAGCATTTAGAAATGAAAATTTTCAAAATTAAGAATAATCATAATTTTCTTAAAATTTAATAAAATTCATTAATCTTACAGGTCAATCGATTTGTCTCGATGCAAGGAATCTTTCTTTCCTTTACATAAGCTTTGAATTTTCATTATTTAAGAAGTTATAGTCGAAAAATCAATTTTACAAAAATTAAAAATGTACATAAAAATTTTTAAATTCATTATTTTGAAAAATCCTTTGGCACGTTTTGAGATATTGGTGGTGCCAATATACCCTACACACACAGACACACACACAGACACACACACACATCCGGATAATTGATTAGAATGTTGTATTAGACATTTATCACATGAGGAAAGTTTAATTAAACGATTTTAAAAATATTGGAAAATGTATCGAAAACAAAGCTTCCTCTATGAGGAAGCAAAATATAAATTATATATAAATATATAAATTTATATAAAAAATATATAAATATAAATAAAAATATAAAAATATGAAAAATATAAATATAAATTTAGAAAATATAAATTTTATAAATATTTATAAAAATATCCAATAAATCGAAATTAATAAATTTCGACAGTATCGACAGATGTTTTATTAAGTCATATATTTATAAAAAGTTTACTTTTTAGGTTCCCTAAAAAGACAACGCCTAGTGCGATCAGCTATTCCGACAATTTTTGATGGTTTGGTTACGCAAGCTGAATTTGTCTGTGAAAACAAGTGTAATCGCGAAAATAATTTAAATATAGGAAATATAATAAATACCAATGATCACCAGAAAAGCAAAAAATTTTACGTCAATACCGAGAAGACCACAAATGAGACTGAGTCAATGCAAATTTTAATCAAATTTTAATTTGATCTTATTAAATTCTGTTAAATTCTTTTTAATGGTTGCCGAAATCATTCAACATTATATAACTTGTTAAAAATTCAATACGTCAACATTATATTTTTTCGAATTTTAATTGAACACGATGTTATTATGATATATGTTGCTTCTAAGAAACGGCGATTAGAGCAAAGATCTGACAGTGTCTCCAGATCGTGGGATTTTTCGGCCCCCACCACACGACCCACGAACTCATGCTTTCTCACTCTAACAACAGTCACGAAACTATTGATAGAGAAAGAAAGCATGAGCTCGTGGGTAGTGTCGTGGGGGCCGAAAAATCCCACGAACTGGAGACACTGAGATCTGATCCAGCTGTTTTGGGTAATTTACCTATGCAAGTAGAAGTTAAATCTGGGCGTAATAAGACTGAGCTACGGACTGAGCCAATGTAAATTTTACGTAAAGATGTACATAACGTTATTAATTCTATGATTAATAATTATATGGATGAGCCCGTGATTATTGAGCCTGTGATTATTAAAATTAAGACTGATGATAATTTCTTACTAAATGATGTACCTGAATCGATTCCTGAAAAAAAGTTGAGCGTATCATTTGACACTTCGCTCAATTTTGAATTTGAAACTAATGGTAGATATTTAATATAATTCTTTGTAAGATATAAATAAGAAAAAAAATTAAGTTTACAATTTGCTTAAAGTACATATAAACTAGGAAGTTAAAGCGATAAATTTTTATATAGAAATTTTCTATGTTTAATAAAAAAATTATGAGTATATTATATATAGAAGATTTTCATTACTTTACACATAAAACTTATTCTTTTTTTTTTAACAGAAGGTGCAGATGTAACAACTGAATCTTTTAACATAAACTTAAATAAACCATGGACTGTGCAAAAATTATATACTGGTGGAAAAGAAAAGCTGTTATTTGCGTGTTCTGTAACAATAGTAAAAAACAATTATGAGAGTCATGCATGATTCGAAAAAACTGTCGTAATAGATTCACAGAGACAAGTATATTATCAATTGCATTCTAACCCAATAGATGCAGACAGAATGAATCTTCAAATAAATTTAAGTAATGTTTCAAGTATACCAGAATTAAATTCTTCACCAATTTTTTAATATGCGCACATTTGCAAAGGCGTTACACCAAATGATTTAGTTGTAGTACCAACAAATCTTGAAAAAAATAACGGAATCTGGCGACATGGAAATTGCATGGAATTTCTAATCTTTCAGATATATCTAATAACCTGCGCCAGATCAAATTAAATGCATTGAGAAAAAAGTTACATTATCAAAGAAATGTTGCGAATCGCTTAAAGTGCAAAGTAAAACTTTTAGACGATTCTTTATATACAAATTGTATACGAAATAGACTTTACAACAAACTTCAGCTACGAGTATTTTAATTTATTTATTTTAATAGTCTATACCTTTCTAGTAAAATAAATATCAAACTTTTAAAATAATTTTCTATAGGTAAACTCTTATGAAAATTTCATTAAATAGGAGTATTTTGAAAATATTTACGAAATAGATAGTAAACACGATGGGAATGCAAGAGCATGTCCTAAAATTACAAAGAGGCATATCAAATTAGATAATCTGGGAAAAATGCAAGTTTGACTTGCAACACAGGTATATGACACTTTATATTTCAGCAATTCATTTCCATTGTTTAAATTAAATCTTAGCTCCATATCGCCAGTAAGATTAATACACGGAAAAAATATGTCCTATAAAAAGTATAGAACTCAGTCTGAGAATCTTGGATAGGTACCAAAATGTTGTAAAAATTGAAAACCTCCTTCGAATATTTATAAGATATTTCAATACTAAGTGCAAGAAAGAACTACATAAAGTCCTGGCCAGTCTAGGAAAATAAGATGGGTTCTAAAGCAAAATAAAAAAAGTAAAGCCGACATCAGACTTATAGTCTTTTGTGTCCAAGTTCACATCACACACACGAGAAACGTAATCGTCACACTTATTCACTTTATTTTTGCTCTGCCGGCTGATAGTCGACTGTGCACATCGACGCGCATTATTTTCCCAGACTGTTTTACAATTCGTCGTGAACTGAACTTGGCTTCTTACTTAAATTTTATATAGTAAATACAAAACTATTTTTCCTAGACTATTATTGAGAATTTCCAAGCCTCATTTGCATTTAGTATTGAAAAGTTTGAAGTCTTTTATTAAAAATCATTCAATATCTCCAACATTTTGGTAACCGCTCAATGGGAAAAAAGACATTGTCATCCCGAAGACGCCCATGTTAGTCCAATTGATGGACATGACTCATTAAGACATGAGTCGTCTTTTTGACATCAATTGGACTGACATGGACGTCCTAATGATGTCTTTAGGACGTCTTCAGGATGTCAGTGTCTTGTTGCCCACTGGGATTTGTTTTTTTTTGCCGTCAGGACACCCAGACAGTAGGTCGATGACACCCACTGGCAATATGTACGGGTGTCCAAAATATTAGACGAATAATAATATTTCCGACTAAATGCATTTTTTGAGGATAAGAATTCCTTATTTTTTTTAGTATTCATGTATAGAGCGGCTATGATTCTTTTTAATCGATTTTTGCTATATCAATTCTTTGGGTTTGATTTTTTAGGTGAATCGATTCTGTAAGAATGATTTCAAGATCGATTCTGTTTACAGAATCGAACATCCCTAGAGGGATGATGTTAAGAGGTGAAGAATTAATTTTTGATGGTGGAAAAATCCATTGAGACCGAATCGGTATGCCGCTCGTCTCAATGAGAAGAAGAAAGAACAGAGATGGCCGGTATGCAGGGCTCCCTTGAAGAATAGGACATTTTTTAACGTTTTTTTTTTTAATGTAGGTACTGTAGATGGTTTTCCAGTGTACAAAAAGACATTGACATCCTGAGGACGTCTTAAAGACATCCTTAGGACGTCCATGTCAGTCCAATTGATGTCTAAAAGACGACTCATGTCTTAAAGACGTCTTTTGGATGTGCGACGTCTTTAGGACATCAATTGGACTGACATGGGCTTCATAAGGATGTCTTTAGGACGTCCTCACGATGACAATGTCTTTTTGCGCACTGGGTTTGATTGATTTATTTATCTACTCTCTTTACTGTAGTATATGCGTTGATCATAGAGATGCATTTGGTAATTGTCATATAACGCGTTAGGTGTTCGTTACAGAGTGCTGCGTAGAGTCCACGACGGATAATCGGTCGTGAGTAAGAGAGCTTGAACTTGAGTAGTTGAAAGTAAACGATCCACGAGAATTCAGAGGTTAGTCAGTTGTGAATGTTAAAAGCGGGGAGCTAGGAACGGGCACCGTCCTAGGTCTAGCGAGTCGAGGACGGGTAACCACACCCAATCGTAGATGATGCACCCAGAGACTGGCAGCCGGTCGAGGGGGTCGATTACGTAACTTCACTTCACTCTCACTTCATTGTCCCCTCACCTCATTCTTGCCTCCCTTCAATTTTTTTCTAAATCCACGGCGCCTTCTAATTTTGACTTTTCAAAATGTACTGATGACAGTCTAAGACTTATGGTTAGCATCTTTGTTTACAATCATGATTTCATGGTGTTAGACCCAATGCATTAACTTTCGATGTTTAGAGCTAGAACCTAGAGCGAAAACCATCTAGGTTTAGTTAGTTGTAGGCTGGCAACCAGCCCTAACCAATCTGCCGATTCTGAGTCGAACGCGCCCTTTTAAGGCACAAGGGCTGAGTGGAAGGCCGAGAGTGAGGGTAGAGCCAGATGGAGGGAGATGCGCGAGATACATTTTTTCAATCGCCGCGCTTGTCCGCATCCCCACTCTGCTACACTCGCGGTGTAAGTGGAAAGTGTCTTCGCCGCGCCGTAGGCAGACGTAAACTTGAATATTTCGAGGCAAAGATTTTTTTGAAAATTGGACTTAGAATTTTTCACTTTTCGAAGCCCACCTATGTATGGCACTGTCATCATATATAATTTTCGAAGGGTTTTTAAGAGAACAAGAAAAGAAACTCACCCAATATCCGGGGTTTATCGCAATCCTGGTGTCAAATTGAATCTACGTAGTATCCCGTCTTTTTGGAACAATGATTGTTTCGTCGGAAAATAATCATTTTCCAAAATGTAAAATT